>OOFB01035686.1:0-21782 GCA_900323305.1 Trachyrincus murrayi
ATTGGTAGATAGATAGATAGATAGATAGATAGATAGATAGATAGATAGACAGACAGATAGATAGATAGATAGATAGATAGATAGACAGACAGATAGATAGATATATATATAGATAGATAGATAGATAGATAGATAGATAGACAGATAGATAGGTAGATAACAGTACTCACTACAGCGATAGAGGAGGTTGATCCGGCGGATATCCAGGGCACTCATCTCGGTGGCTCTCCCGATGGCTACGTTGTTATTTGGGATGGGCAGTATGGTGGGCTGTCTGTTCCTGGAGAAGGCAAACCTGCCGCACAAATACACAGTAAGAAACACGGCTGATCAGCTGTAGTCTATTTCTAATGTGAACAAACCGTCATGGTGTTGATTAGTATTTGATCCATTTTTTTTCATCCTACATATTCGGTATACCACTAATATGGAGTTATGTCTCATACTGAACTACATCATGTAGATACAAAGTGAAAGGAATGACTCTAACCCACCTTCCGTAGTGCATGACAGAGTTGTAGTCATAGGGAGTCCCCAGATTATTCGTGTTGATTCTCCGGAAATTGTTCTCTTGTCCTGGAGAATGAGAATGAGGCTGTAGACTCTTGACTGACTCCAGGGGTTGTGATAGGCTGTTATAACGATTGTGTTTAGCAGCAGCTATCCCACGAGAATAGGGCACAGTCTAACATTTTAAATGTAAATGTGTTTATTTATTCACGCAAATCCTTTAATTACATTTTTTTTTTTACTGTTCAAACAGGGCACATTCAGATTGATGCAGTGGCAATTATGCACATATGACAGATCCAAATCCTATCTCATATCGGTTACTACAGGTTTTACGCTACTCAGAGGCGAACATGCAAACATTAAATAATAATGTCATTGTAAAAAAACAAAATATATATATATATATTTTTACTAGCCAACCTTGAATGACGTTCTCCAGCAGGATGCGCACGTTTGCGTCTCTGTCGGAGCGGGTCTGCTCGTGGTCGAAGCCCAGGGCGTGGAGCAGCTCGTGCTGGATGGTGGACAGGAAGATACACCCCTGGCGACTCAGAGAGACACCCAGGGGTCGTATATATATAGTGTTGCCAAGAGATTTGCATCCAAATATGGCACACTGCATGAGAAACAGATGTTGACTAATTTAACCGGTGTGTGTCTGGCGGTTATTGCTAAAGTCAAAGTTGTGGTTTTTGTATTGTGACAACAAAGCCATGTGTCTAGACAGGAACATATGAAAGAGGAAAATTAAAATAATAGTACATCTACAGATTGTATTCATGTTGAAGGATAATTCTATTTGTGTTGTTGTTGTTGTTGTTTTTTGGGGGGGATGTGTCAACTCTATAATATACCTGCTGGAGTTCTGATTAAACAATCATTTTGTCAGAAATGACAGGACAGAAAACAATAGGTATTGGCTATTATCTAGATACTTGCTAATATCAATTATAAATCTCCTAATTTCTCAAAACCATTGTTTAACTTTCTGTCCATAATGATTATCAAGCCAGCGGCTGTTTATGCATGGTTATAAACATATACCCTTGAAGAAATGTGTGTACGTTTCTGTAGTGAGAGTAAAAACACCAAAATGACACAACAAAAACAATAATTGTTTGATCAAAGCAAAAAATAATAGCATGTGCAAAATCGTCAAATCAAAATAGGAAAGAGGCTTTCCCAACATTGGCATGTCAACACTAAAAACAAAATTCACATGCAGATGCAAGACCATGTTAACTTCCCAAATTGTGAGGTAAAATGTGGCAAAATGTATCCATGAAGTGTGCACATACTCTTGCTGAAACAGCTGGTTAGGACATCTGGTCTAAAATGTTATTCAAAGTTTGGAATAATATTCAATCATCCAATTATTTCTAACTATTGAAATGTAAGGTTCTCTTGCAATAATATTTAAACTAAAGATCACTTCAGAATTATCTAAGTGCAATGTGATATTTTTCATAACTGGTTACGAAAGAAAAATACTACCTGAATTGATTGGGAATTTGAATTGTAAGAGGGCGGATATAATATTGACTAAATTCTTCAACATAACTTTCCAACCAATACATAATCATTATTATTAGAATTGCCATTATCAAGTTTTATTTTAATTATTATCTAAGTTGTGCTTACTAATGTATACTTGCAATTTGCATTTGGACTGGGAATATATATCTGCTCAGTCGTGAGACTACTGTACACTGTATTCTTTAAAAAAAATATGAAAATGGTATGTAATTGTACACTGTTTTACTTCAGATATATTTATGTGTAGTCGATAGATGGTGTTGGTGTTGTTATGCCGTCAACTTCTGCCAACTAGTGGCAATTAGTCTCCATCTCTCCTGTCTGTCTAGTCTCTATGTTGCATGTGTTCGGGGGCGTGTTCTCTCTCCAGCTCCTCCCCGATGACATCATTTCCCATTCCCTCCCCTAATCAGCATTCACACACCTGTGGCTCATCAACTCATCAGTGACAGTATTTAAACCCTAGCTTTTCATTCATTCTTTGCCAGATCGTTGTTAACACTGACCCTACTCACTGTTACCTGCTTGCCTGATTACTCTGCCTGTTGTCGAACCCCTGCCTGTTGTCGAACCCCTGCCTGTTGTCGAACCCCTGCCTGTTGTCGAACCCCTGCCTGTTGTCGAACCCCTGCCTGTCTGACTACCACGCCTTTTGCCGAACCCTGCCTGTCTGACTACCACGCCTGTTGCTGAACCCTGCCTGCCTGACTACCACGCATGTTGCAGAACCCCTGCCTGCCTGATTACCCTGCCTGTTGCCGAACCCCTGCCTGCCTGACTACCACGCCTGTTGCCGAACCCCTGCCTGTCTGACTACCTCGCCTGTTGCCGAACCCCTGCCTGCCTGACTACCACGTCTGTTGTCGATTCCCTGCCTGTTGTCGATTCCCTGCCTGTCTACCGGTCCCGCACGGTTTACCTTTTCTACCTGCTGTATCTGTGTATATACGATACATTTAAATCTTTTATTTTATATCTGACGTCTCCTCTTGGTCTTCTGCATTGGGGTTCCTTGATCGGACTACAACAGGTGTATTTCCTACATGAGCATAAACACGCGAGAAGAAGAAGCAGAAGAAGCTGAAAGTTTTGTACTTCCTGTCTCCACTGGGGAGGAGAGTGCTCTGTAGTAATGGCGAACACGTGTGGACAAATAATCCTGGGGTCCGGACTTACTATTCTTTCCCACCCGCTTATGCGTGCACACACACACACACACACACACACACACACACACACACACACACACACACACACAGTGGCAATTATGCACATATGACTTTCCCAACATTGGCATGCAGATGCAAGACCATGTTAAGTTCCCCAATTGTGAGGTAAAATGTGGCAAGTGTGCACATACTCTTGCTGAAACGGCTGGTTAGGACATCTGGTCTAAAATGTTGTTCAAAGTTTGGAATAATATTCAATCCTCCAATTATTTCTAAATATTGAAATGTGAGGTTCTCTTGCAATAATATTTAAACTAAAGATCAGTTCATAATTATCTAAGTGCAAATGTGATATTTTTCATAACTGGTTACAAAAGAAAAATACTACCTTATCTGAATTTATTGGGAATTTGAATTGTAAGAGGGCGGATATAATATTGACTAAATTCTTCAACATAACTTTCCAACCAATACATAATCATTATTATTAGAATTGCCATTATCACGTTTTCTTTTAATTATTATCTAAGTTGTGCTTACTAATGTATACTTGCAATTTGCATTTGGACTGGGAATATATATGAGTGAGACTACTGTACACTGTATTTATTTATTTTTTTATATGAAAATTGTATGTAATTGTACACTGTTTCACTTCAGATATATGTATGTGTAGTCGTCGATAGATGGCGCTGGTGTATTTCCTACATGCGCATAAACACGCGAGAAGAAGAAGAAGCCGAAGAAGAAGAAGAAGAAGACGAGACTTCCGTACTTCCGGTCGCCACTGGGGAGGAGAGTCCTCTGTAGTAATGGCGGACACGTGTGGACAAATAATCCTGGGGTCCGGACTTACTGTCCTTTCCCACCCGCTTATGTACATTAAAGTGTTGGTGCAGGTAAGATAATAATAATAATAATAATAATAATGATGATTCATATCGTTGAGCTCAGTGGACAGTAAGGTAGATCCAGATCCAGATAACCTCCGAGCCGTAGCCTTACCAGCCCGTTGACAGGCGAGCTAAAGTTGGCTTACTGACAGCCCGCTTCGCACACTGTGCCGGCAAATACGTTCATTTATACCCAAATACTTTAATTTATACCCTTAGTAGACGGAGAAATAGTCTCTTTTCCACTGTGTTTATTGTACGAGGTGGTTGTTGCGGTGTTTCGTGTACGCCGGTGAAAGGTCAGAGCCCACGTCAACAGTCCAGCCCCAGCAGGGGGTCCCTGCCCCTACATTATTATATATATTATATACTATTATGTTGGTATGTTAGTAGGCTGCTTGGTGATGTCGTAACATGCATGGACTGTGGATACACAGTTCAACCCTTGTGTTTTATGAAGGGTGCCCTTTAGCCTACATACACCAGCTGGACAGTTAATGGCTGACAGTAGTTTGCTTATCTTTTGGTCATTAGACAGTGTGTTGCTGGTATGGTCATTAGACAGTGTGTTGCTGGTATGGTCATTAGACAGTGTGTTGCTGGTTTATCTGTTGGTGTGGTCATTAGACAGTGTGTTGCTGGTATGGTCATTAGACAGTGTGTTGCTGGTTTATCTGTTGGTGTGGTCATTAGACAGTGTGTTGCTGGTGTGGTCATTAGACAGTGTGTTGCTGGTATGTTCAATTGTATTCATTAGAAAGACATAATTTAACCGTTTTTTTACAACTGTATACAAACCAAAATGGCAGACTGTTTTAAGGAATACAGCTGAAAAACAATAACAAATGATGACCTGGATTGCTTAAAGAGTATCTGCTTTGTGTGTCCAGTCCAAATGATAAATTATATTCTGTTCTTGTTATGTGCAAGGTTGGACATGAGCCTCTACCACCAATACTTGGACGAAACTTGTTTGGCAGGCAAGTCTACCAGCTTCCGGGACTGTTTGCTTATGGTAGGCCTGGCTGTTTGATTACTTGTATGTATGTATGTGTGTGTGAGAGACATGGCACATATTCTGTCTGTCATCTAATGAGTCTTTTTGTATATTTCAGCAAAGCACATCATAAAGATTGATGGCAAAGCCGGGCTGTTTAACGGGCTGGTCCCTAGGCTCTGTGCTAGCACTATTGGCACTGTTGTCCACAGTAACATACTGCAGGTGAGTCGCACTTTGTCTGTTTAATTAATATAACTTCACCAAATGCCATAGATGCCATAGAGAGTGGACTTTGACTGTATTCTGATCATATCATAATGCAGTGCAATATCTCTCTAAAGAGTTGTGTAGCTTACATTTCATTCTTATTCTCTTTTGGCATAGATGTTGTCATGGTTGGGTACAGATTGTATTAATTGTATTTATTTGGTTGTATCATAACAAGTAATCTTTAGGTAGGCAATGTAGTTTGTTATGGCATTGTCATAGCTTGCTATTGGCTTGATATTTACATGTCAGTAAATTGTATCTATTTTTGATGGTAGGTTTGCATTAGGCTTGGTCCTCATGGTGATATAATCAGAATGTTTACCCTTTATAATCCTCCTAGGATGTGGAGTAGGGGTTAATGCACATTGCACAGTTTGTGAACCGATTTTTATTAGAAAATATATTGAATACTGTAGGTGGATTTGTCTTTACAATCACTCACTGTCAGTAGTGGAAGATTTCTGAACACCACCTGTGTGGGAAATGACCATATAAAGCAATAACACACAGTGACTGTCCTGTAATGAACTTTGTATAAAATCTGGACTCTGGAATGGGCATGAAGCCCAGTCTGCTATGATTACCGCTCTAGCATTTAGCACTCTAGCATTTGTATGTAGTATTTGCCCAAAATATTGAAGGCAATTGATACGTTGATATATAGTAAGTAAGGCTTTATTTGTATAGCCCTTTTCAAACAAAGAGTTACAAAGTGCTTGACAGAAAGGATTCATAGCAACAAAACTCATGATACATAAAACCAACACAACAGTGATAAAATAACAGGACCAGGCATGTACACGCAGTGGTAAAAACAAGGGGAGAAATGGACGCCCAGTACTAATAAAAAGCCTGTCTACCAAATGTTAACATATTTCTCTGTTATAGAAATGCCATGAACGAGGTCAGTTTGAGGTAAGTAAATTACTTGTTAAGTTATTCAATATCATACAGTTAGTGCAATAGTGTAGACTTCACTAATTGATGTTGACTTGACCAAATTAATAAATAAGCTCATCTGTCTGTGGGCATGCTAGTGCTATGATTGGACCCCCAAGTTGTGTTATTTAGGAAGTCTGGGCGCTCTTCCTGTCTGCTAGGTGCTCGGTGGCTGCCAGAAGGCCGAGGGGGGCTCCCTACAACACGTTCTCAATGAGGTAATTCAACATGGATGCTGCACTACACACTGCGTTCGAAGACGTGGGTTGAGGACTGATGAACTGGTGCAGTGAGCTGTTGGGGCGTGCGTCAAATTTCTCACATGCTCTTGCTAACTCAATGGAACTAGCAGAACACCTTCGTGCTTGTAATGTACGGTAAATGCTATTGCGCAATGTTTGTGGAATGAATTGTAAAAGTTGGCCATCCACTTTTATTCAGGCCCAGCTGCAATATCATTTCTGGCTACGCCACTGCTTTAAACATTGACATACAGTGGGTCCGTATATGAAGCAAAGGTCCTTTTATATGAAGCAATATATGACGCAAAGGCACCCAGTGTTGTCAGTAGGCCTAAAACTAAAATAAACAATAGTTGTGCAGTTTCCCTGCACAACTATTGTTTATTTTATTTTTTACTGACAACGTTGCCTTCAGATAAGGACCACCGTATGTCAATGTTTACATGAATATATCAAAACGTTCTACCTACTAATAACTGGCTGGTGATCAGGTAATACACTCCAGTTACAATGTTTTTTTTCCTTCCTTTTCTGGTGATGAGTGATCCAGAATAGTGTGTTTTTTTTCTTCACATGCTCTTGAATAGCGCTAGTGTAATTATATTAAACACAGAACAAGACCTAACATCGAATCTTCTGACATGTGTTGGCCTTTCTACTATGCGACTATTGGCCCGTCTTACCCGTTTTACATTGAAGCTCTGCTCTAACCGAGACTCGAACCGAGACTCGAACCAAGAGTGGATCCGAAAGCCGCTGACTTCCTCCACACAGCACGCGCTTGCGGAGCACGCGGTATGAATATTAATATTCATACCGCAGGGCAAATTCATACCGGTGTACTTTCCATACCGTCCACCCCTACCGCCCAGCACTAATCTAACTATAATTAGAGGAGTCTCTGTATGTATATGTTTGTGTCCATCTGTCCTTTGATTTTCTCGATAACCGTTCATCCGATCAATTTCACACTCGGCGGGAGTATCGCCGAGGACCCGAGGAAACGCAGCGTCGAGTGTGAAGTTGTTTGGATGAGCGGTTCTCCAGCAAGTGAAAATCGTTGGTTGGTGTTCTTAGGATCAATTTGACTGTCACTCAAATGCTAAATATATTGTGCAGTTTCAGTAATGTCCAAGTTGACTTCCAAGCCAGTCCCCCTAAGGTTTGTTTCTGTCTCTAACAGACTACCAAAGAGATGGTTGCCCGGTCCTGTGCCACTGTTGTCACACATCCCTTGCACGGTAAAACCATCTGCACATTAGGTTATTGTTTAAGAGGGCTGAACCAAGTGAGGCCGGAACGTTATAACATGCTGTTTCTTGGGGTAGTATTCAACGACAGTGTTCGTGTCTCGGATTGGATTACCCGGTACAGTACAACTACATTATTTGTTGGTGTTTACAGTGCTCCAGTGCAGCTTACAACTCGGTTCAGCACCCAAATGACAATAAACGGTGATAAGATTGAAAACACTGGAATACAGAAGCGGCCAGATGCTTAGTGTACTATACAAATGAATATAGAAAGTCTGGTACAGATCGTAAAAATGTAAACAATGCTAATGTTTAGTAATTGAAGACATTGCGTGTCTGTGGTGAATCTTCTTCACAAGTAAGGTGCTTTAAGTCACATTAATTATACATTTCCTGTAATGTGAAATCATGAAATGTATGGAGTTTTTAATGTGCATTTTATCATTGAATAACCAACAAGTCCCCCAGTGCAGCAACTCCTAGTAGTAAAACATTGGTTTGGATATCTTCCATATCATTAGGGAATGTATTTGAATGTTCATTCCCCCCGTGAACCGGTAGAACCAGCCAACTAACTCTCTGCTAAACAATGGCTCAGTTTTCTTGTAGGCAGCCGTTGTTATCTCGGAAAACTATTATTAGAAGATGATCAAATGACATCAAATTAACAAGAATGGTGACCAAAGCAATCCTGATCGAGTTCAACGTTTCAACGTTGATGAATCACAACAGCCTTAATATTTAGTTTGAAATCTATTGTATCTATTGTATCTATTGTAACATTATCAACCCAATGAGTTACTGTAACGCTTGTGCATAGAGACAACCATTGTCTCTGCAGACCTCTGAAGGTAAAGTAAAAAAAGGAAGGACACCTCAAATGGCAGCAGGGCCTGACAGCATGGGGCAGCATCTGTGTCAAATTACTTGTAAACTTGCCCGCGATGCATTTTGTTTAAATGATGCCACGTGCGACTGATGCTTGTTAAAGCGTCCCCAAAAATAACATTAACCTTTTTTCTTTATTTGTTTTCACCAGTGATCACTTTGCGATGCATGGTTCAGTTTATTGGGCGAGAAACTAAATACAGGTACGTGTTAATGACTCAAACCCCTAACGAGGGAGTGATGGGCATTGTGGAAGGTTTTAACAGTCTTTCTCTGTCGTCCTCAGCGGCGTCTTTGATTCCGTCGTCACCATTTATAGAGAAGAAGGCATCCTGGGCTTCTTTGCGTAAGTTCCCAGTTGAATGTTTGTATTTATGTATAAATCAGAATCAGAAATACTTTATTGATCCCCGGAGGGAAATTGGTTATTGCAGTTACTCACAAACTCTCTCTTTACAAGTATAAGAATAAGAATACTAAATACTAGAATTATATTTTATATATATATATATATATATATACATACATACATACATACATACATACATACATACATACATACATACATACATACATAGCATGTACTGCACTGCACATAAACCTGCACTATGTAACTTTTCAATCAGCTTTATTTGGTTATTTAACTATTTTAATTATCCATTGGTTAACTAGTGGCTTTATACCAGGTGGTAATTATATTTTGTGATGGTTTAACATTGGGGGTTTACTATGTGCAGTATGCTGAAGCGCTGAGTATTGTCTCTCTGTCAGTGGCCTGATCCCTCGTCTAGTTGGGGACATCCTGTCTCTGTGGATCTGTAACCTCTTGGCTCACTTCATCAACACATACGCCATCGATGACTCGGTACGGTGTAATCTTTTCAACCTGTGCATGTTTCTAATTAGGGACAGAGTTTAAAGTCATGTTCTTCCAATTAGAATAATGTTTTGAGTAACTAGGTTCTAAAATACAAAACAGAATTATGCTGACCGTGTCCTTGAAGCATCCCAACACCAGTAGTTGGCCTAACTTTACTTTTAGGAAAGTAAAATGAAAAGTTAATTAAAAGTAATTTTAATATTTTGTCCTGCATAGATGAGTCACACAGGGGAAATCAAGAACTGTTCCCAGGCTGTGACAGGGGTAAGTTTCAATACAGTCTTGAACAACAACAAAATCAGTTAAAAATAACGCATTTCCTCATTGAATTATTTTTGCAACTTATTGTGCAACTACTGCTCTCTTCCAGTTCTTTGCCAGTATGCTGACCTACCCATTTGTGCTGGTGTCAAACCTCATGGCGGTCAACAATTGTGGGTAAGTTGTTGCAAATAAATATAAGTAAGGGTAAATTGCTGCTCATGTGGATTTCCACCAAGTACCAATGGTCTGTACTGTTATGTTATTATGGTCTTTATGCGTGTACTTAAGTCGCTGTGGGGATATCCATACTGGTAGAGCAATGTCCAAACAGTAACACAGGTTGTCCTATCTAGTGACTGGCAATCATCTAACTGTCTTTTCCTCACAGGCTAGCTGGCGGCCTGCCTACCTATGCGTCAGTATACCCTACCTGGGTGGACTGCTGGAGGCATCTAAGCAGAGAGGTAACACATACACACACACCTATGCAACAATATGCAAAGTAAATGCATATTTAAGAGACACTCAACGATTGTTTTTTATATATGGCTGCGTTAGATTACCGTTTTCATAACATTTACATGCATTTACATGTGGCTGCATGAACTTTTGCGTGTAAACATGGAACCCTCATATGGTCATGGCACGTTTTTGGATTCAATGTGTTCCAAGGTATCTGATTATCTGTTTAGTGTAACACAATCCTTCTCTACTTCTCTCTAACTCCAGGGCAACATGAGCAGAGGAAACAGTTTATTTTTCCGGAAGCTTCCTGCAGGAAAGACGTATGCCATTGACCAAAAAAGATTTTTTTAAGTCTTGAAGGATCTGATCAGATAGACTCTATCTTGTATTGATATAAAATAACCGATGACATGTTCCTGAGCTGGGGTTGAATGGAGGGCATCTAATATGTCGAAGCACTTGTCAAAGTTGATTTATTATTATTGGTATTATGTCAGCCATTATGGAATTAACGATGCATTCTTTTACATTAAGGTCTGCGCATTGATTGCATTTTTCTTTTCTTTTAATAATGAATACCCTGAATTTAAAACCTAAGTGACAGCTGGCAAGCGTTACTCACTTAACAGCTTATGCGCCTCTCGCTGTGACATCTCACTAAGTGTCACCGCCCCAATGAATGACTCACCTGACTACTCTGTACAATGTTTAACGTGACTTTCCCCATAGATGCAGTGGGATTTTATCCGCTTTGTTTTGCCTAAAAGCAACGTCTAATTCTGCATGTGGTAGTGTGTAATATTTGATAGGTTAATTGGGAATGTGAGACCTCCTGTTGTCATGTGGTCTTGTATTCACGTGTGTTTTTGTCATGCCTGAGACATCACTGATTGGGCCCCTGGCTCTGAGAGTTGGTAATGCTAATGGTTCTGTGGATGTTCAGAGAAAGGTAGGCTCCTCCCAGGGGATGTGGAGAGTAGATTACAAATACGTCCTGGCCTTCTCAAAGTAGTTGAATGCTTGTATGAACTTATTCTGACTTGAGCAAAAATAAATATAAATTAAAATAAAATTATGCTTTTTTTAAAAATGCCTTGGGTTTTAATAGTTTTATTTTGTCCAGTGTTCAATGACATTTCGTATGGAAGCATTCTGTTGGAAATGAGAAGCTGCAGCCCTGTGAGATGTATCTATGGCGCAGCATTCACGCACACGACAAGCAAGATGGATTTCCTGAACCAATCAGGGAAAAGATGGCCTGATTGGTCAGAAATGAGCCGGTCAGAAATGAGCCAGTCTAAAATCGAAATTGTCTCATACGAGGCAGGTGCACAGTCATTCTCTCAGAGCATTTGACTCACTTAACAGCTGATGGATGGCTATGACAAATTACACTCAAATTATCTTTCAGCACCTTTCTTTACCTGATGCAACACATGGCAGGAAGTACGTTGTGACACTTTATTAATTTGATTACAAGTTACAATGCTTTTGTATTTATTAAATGTATCACATAATAAAAAAGACATTCTGTTCCTAACATGATCCAAGAACAATGTAAGCATATGTACAGGGGTGGAACTAATGCAACCCACCTGCCCATGTTGCATTAGTGATAGTCACGTGATTCTCCTAAAGTAAGGGTTAGCAAAAGGCTTGTCTAGTTCTCCTTGGGAGTCTTGTGCTCGGTGTGTATGTGTGCAGTTATAGCCTTGCGGTTGGGTAAGGAGAGGCTACACTGCACGCACGTGTAGCGCCCCCTGGTGTGCTCCCAGAGGATGCGGCTATTGCCAGGCGGTCCTGTTGGATAAAGAACAGAAATTAACTAATGTACTTGAGCACCCAAACACTAAACATGCATCTGCAGGGACCTGTATTCCACCTCTAGTGAAATACAGAACATTGCAGCTGCCATTTCTGATTGGCTTCAATTGGTGCTAACTAATGTTTTGTTTTTATTATTCAGTGTTTTTCCAAGTTAGAAAAAGCAGGAAATTACAGAACACAGGATACCGATTATAATAAGGATCCACATCATCTGAACGAGGCCTGGTCACAGAGAGGTGTAGGGAAGGATAACATGTTATTGGTGTGTGATTAGTTATGAGGCTATAGTCACCTTGATTCTTCTTCCAAAATGCTGTGGAGGAAGTGGGAGACTGAGGAGCTGCCTGGGGCTGAGGTTGGGGTAGAGACTGGGCTTGGGGCTGAGGCTGGGCTTGGAACTGACCCTGGGGGAGATACTGGGCTTGGGACTGACCCTGGTGCTGAGGCTGGGCTTGAAACTGACCCTGGGCGTGGGACGGACCACGGTGCTCAGCCTGGCCATCGAACGGAAGCGGATCAGCGGTCAGCATTTCGGCATCTGGACTCGGAAAGGACGACGGGCCAAAGTCCTGAGTTTGGAGCTGGAACTGGGAAGGTTCCTGATTCAGCTGCTGGAAAGAAGGAGGCTCTTGGGATTCCATTAGAGGGGTGGAACTCTGGTCTAGGTGAGGGGGGCCGGCCAGGGGGCCATCTACATGTTGGCTGTGGGAAGTGACTTGCATATGGCCAACAGCTGCATCTCCTTGTGGGGTAGCCTGCTCGTTGCTCCAGTTCTCACTGTCTGCAAGAGGGAAGCCTGGCGGGGCCTCGGAGGGTGCTTGGACCTGCATCTGCTCAGTCTTCAGCTTGGCCCGGGACACCTTGGAGCACGTGTGCAGGTGTGTGAGCAGGCCGCGGTAGGACCGAAGTTTGGCGCGGCAGCTTTCGCATCTGCAAAAATGTTTTGAAAGTATAAATATCAAAGATAGCTGAATAATGAGATAATATCCAGACAAGCCCAGAGCCCAGATTAAGACCTACTTACAGGAAGAACATGTTTGGTTTGTGATGGTGCCTCATATGTTGAATCAATTTTTGCATGTCCGGAAAAGAGCCACTGCAACCAATCGATGAACAGAGCAGGACTTTTCCTTGGGCGAGGAAAGGTGTCATCACAGGTGTCATTTTGTATCAGGGAGAGAGGGGGAAATGTACAATATTAGATGGACAGCCACTCTTGACAGACGGTGTCTTTACCATGGCATGCATAGAAATCTACAAATGGGGCCAAATAAACCTATTGATCCCCATCCCATCCCCACCTGGAACAGACTCAGCAGGGATCTCGTGGTCCTTGATGTGGTTGTCGAGGGCAACCGCATCCGTGTACACACGTTTGCATCCGTAAAGCGGACAGTGCTTTCTTAGGCTTCCTGAAACAGAAGTATATCTTATTATAAACAAACACAATATAACTAGTCCCTTCGTCTACTACTAGCTACTAGCAGTTGACAATATTAGATCGATCTGAGACACCAGAGACCTCCAGGCGTTACGCACCCTCCGTGTCCTGGGTCGTGGTCTCCGACATGTCTGTTCCTCGTGTTGTGAGCAACACGCAAACAAAACAAAACACATCAGGTCAAATGTAAGCGACAGGTACGCTGCGCGCGCACCTCTAATGAACCCGCAACCGGAAGCGGAACCAGTCGGGTGGCTCCCGGAACCGGAACCAGTCGGTGGCTCTCCGGTGTTGTTAAGCCGGACATCCATGGTGTGTGAGGTAGAGGTAAATCCCGAAGACCCTCTTTATTTATCAGTATTTAGGTCAATAGTGGTCGTTAATAGTATAAGTCCGTGGTAATGTTAGATGTAATCGCATGACGTTTTCATACGTTTTTTGTCCCCCCCCCCTAAAGCGAAACGATGCGGAGCAGCGCTCCCAGAGCTGTAAGAACATTAACGCCATTTTTAATTTAATTTACTCAAATTCAAGTTGTCCCTGCGTTACATTCGTCTTGTTGTGTTAAGTCAAATGATGTGGTCCACGGGGCCGATGAGACGTGTGGTGATGGATGATGTGAGGCACTGAGGGCGCTCCGTGTAAGTTAGGTTGTGTGTCAGGTGGCCCAGGACCACGAGTGTCCAAGGTGGACACATTTGTGGATATTGCACAAAAGCAACTTATGTATTACGACCTTCAGATTTGACATTGCTCTAGGTTCTCTTTGGCACTTAGTATATTACATGTCATTATGTTAAATATATATACTAGTCCCAATCCTAAACCACATGTGAAAATACCTTTACATGTACAACCTTCTTTTTTTTTTTTCTGTCTTTGATTTGATTTCAGTTGTGGCTTTTCACTCCTTTTCACCCCCAGAGTTTCTGATTGCACATTAGCGCAATGGACCTATGTGCTGAAGTGATCACGTCTAAATCAAACATCCCTCCGTACTACCAAGCCATCCTGTGAGTCCACAGGTCCAGTGAGATACCGTCTTACGCAAATTGTACTATACCAGCGATTCCTAATCTTTAGCCCATGAATTAACTAATGTTTCAATGTTAATGCATGCTTCAATGGCTTACTATTTCATTGAGTTTAGCCCCAATTGTTGCACCTTTTTGTTCGCTCAGTGTTTTTAACAGTGCATGAAGGCATTGTTGATTACTGCAATATTGTTTTTTTTTATTAAACGTGTTTTTTTTTTGAGTCATGACTTAATGACATGTTTCCGTCCTCCTGAGGCTAGACCAGTTGAGAACCACTGCACTATACACTAATACTAGGTTATATGGTATGCTGGTAGTGTGCGTGTTGCTTACTGTTCTAAGATTTTTTTATTTATGCAGAAATAATAACAGAACGATGTACCCCTCTACAGTTTTGAAACCGCATGTATTTATGTATACTTGTATTACACGTGTGGAACTAATAAGCTGAAAGACTCAGAAATGACTAATGAAAACAAACTGCTTTTTTCTTCTTGTTTATTGTGCAGGTTGGGTCAGTTGACCTTTCCGAGAGACTACAGCAAACGACCAATACTCCCAGGTTAGTTATGTCTCAGGTTTGCTCATGATCTGACAAGCGCATATATACATATCTTTTTTTTTTGAGAACAAAAATTCTCAAAGATGGATCTGGGCTTGACTCTCCTCAACCCTTGACTCCCTGTTCTCCGTTCCAGGCGTTGCCTCCTAGCCTACAAGGCGCCATGTGTGACCGGTACTCCGGCAGCGCCCGAGAAGCGCTGTCCAAATGCAATGTGGTAAAGGTGCCAGGTGACCTGGAGCTGAGCGACTCTGACCCCGAAGACCCCGGCGCCGGCCCCCCTCTCGACGCGGAGGTAAAAGAGTTGAATTCCTCTAGTGAGGATGATGACGAAGAGGTAGAAGCGGTCCGGACCGGCGGCGAGGGACGCCCGTCTCCTTCCGCCCCCCTGAGCAACTTCAGCCTGAAGGGGGGCAGCAGCAGCTTCTCCTTCCGCAGCCGCAACATCTTCGACTGTCTGGACGGCGTTGCCAAGGAGACGTCCTCGAAGCTGGGCCAGGACAACGTCATTGACGGTGTGTTTGCGAGGCCCCCGCCTCCGCCCCCGCTCGCCAGCTGCAAAAAGCCTGGCGGGCCGCAGGCGGGCCGGAAGCGCCACGTCACAGAAGGATCCGGAGACCTGGCCACGGTCCGAAGAGGAACCCCGGACTACCTGGTGCACCCAGAGCGCTGGACCCGCTACAGTCTGGAGGAGGTAGCGGAGACCAGCGACAGCCGCAACAGAAGCGTGGCACTGCAGTACCTCCTCAGCCTGCAGCAGAGGGAGGAGCCGGGCCCAGGGCCCGAGGGAGAGCGCTTCATCCCCCCCGACCCGGCCTGCGGTCAAGCTCCCGAGAGCAGTCAGGGTAGCATCGGCCCCTCCCCACACAGGATTGTCTTCTCCAGGCCTGGCGCCGCCGCCGCCGCGAGGGAGCAGAGGGCAGACGAGGGGAAAGCAGCCGGAAATGGAGGAGGACGAACGGGAGGGCTCAGCCACCTGCAGGAGGAGGAGGAGGAGGAGGATGAAGACGGGGAATACGAAGTGGAAGAACTGGACACCAGCCCGGCGGCCGTACCTCCGAAAGCTGAGCAGAGGAAAAGGAAGTGGGGCCATGGGGGGGGGGGGGGAGGAGGAGGAGGTGGTGGTGCGAAGGCGGAGGAGAAGGAGGATGAGGATGATATGGAGGATGAGGATGATAAGGAGGATGAGATGAGCGAACCACAAGTTCAACCCGCATTTGCGTCCTTCAGGAAGGCTCACCGCAAGAACTACAGGAAGACATCAGAGCAGGAGGGTGACTGATGATGGGACTGCTCTTCTGGTCACAGACCAACCATGCAGCTCTTGTCTTATTCCACCGAGTGGAGCTCTATAACAAACCGTTTCCCTTTGGAGAATACCACATAATGGTTCGGGTGTATTAGTGTACTAACTGCAGTGTATTGCTGTACAGAAGTTATTTTATAATAAAAATGCTTTTTGCAGGCTAAGTTGATTCAATGAGATCTTTTTTGAAGTCATTTTGATTTCACACCAGACATCAGAATCAGAATCGGGTTTTATTGGCCAAACATGCTTTTACACATGTAAGGAATTTGACTCCGGTTCACAGTAACTCACACTGTATTTACATTCAACAATCATATAATCATAACCATCATATACTTGACATACTTAACTTATAACTATTAAAGTGGCGGATGTCACATTTCTAAGATTAAGATTCATGGGTCTCATTTCAAACCTCATACTGTGTGATATGGAGTATTAACTGCTCTATTAAATAAATAAAAAACGTTACATTAAGTAATATGAATAATTACATAATACAAATGTTGAATAAAAATGTGCATTCAACATCAAATGTAAATCTCTTTTCAATAACATAAAACAATAAGAAATCAGTGTTAGGTGTCCATGGTAGGCTACTTGTCCATGTCGGTTTCCGCAAACCTTTTTTAATGTAGGCCTACACATCCCTTGAGGGATAAACATATGGCATTGAATTTCAACCAGGCTCCTCTCAACTATTCTGTTAACATGAACGATGCTAGACGAGATGCTAGACGAGAAGCTAGTCCAATGCCAACAAAAAGAGCCCATGCTTATTACAGTAGTTTTTCCTCAATTGCTTTGGCTCATTTCTTGAGGTACATTTGTCAAAATTTGTCAAAATCGACAATGTGGATGAGGCTGGCGAGATATCAAAAGGTTGTATTTCTCTGTGAGGATCCTTTACATAATGCTGTCAGACACGTATAATAACAGTCTGAGCCTTATAATAAAACTCAGTGTCAAAAACAAGCACTTTTAGAGGAGGTACATTGACGGGCGCCTTAAAGGGTTTATATTACAGATGTTTCGTGTGCTGTCGCTCAATACTTGACTAAATTATAAAAGTGTTGTCCGCATTAGTCACATAGACCCACAATGATGCAGAAATGGGATCCAGGTTGAAAAATCCCAAAGTTACCATTTTAGGGGTCGGCTATTTGAATATGCTACCGTTTTGCGTTGCACTTTCAGGAGACTCTGGTTTGCAAGTGTAATGAACACCTGATCCAGGTCGTATCACTGTAACAACGCGTGTAACAACGTTAATGTGCCTTTTTACAGGTCTTCCATGGCCAGTGCGGCAGGCCTTATTTGGGCATACGCGTCAAAGTCGCACCTTCAAAGCTGAAGGTGACATCACAGGTCCAGGTGAGGATTCAAACAGTCAGAAAGCTACCTGCGACTCAAAAATGCGGAAGTGAGTTTTTTTCTGAGGTGTTTTTCTTAAATGTATGTCACAGTACATGTATTATCCAACATAGTTGCCACAAAAAAAGTAATGTGCGCGCATGGATGTGACTGGATCGTCTCTCCAGAGTAGCAGGCCAACACACACTGCCGTCATGGCTCCTGAGGTAAGAACAACACGTCTCGACACTGTGGGCTGACGACAGTGGAAGCCCATCGTCGTTGATTGCTAAAACTTTATAGCGCATTCAAGTTTTTAATTCAGGTTTTTTCTTTGTGCTAATCTGCAGGCTATATGCTATCTATTTCTATAGGCCTAGTATTCTGCATTTAATTAGGCTATTTAGTTTATATTATGTAAAGGTTGATAGAGACTAGGTTCTGAGAGTAACATTCATGGGGGACCTCAGACAGAGGTAAGTCCTCCTGCTTGGCTCCTTGGTGAAGTTACTTTTAAGTTGGATATTCAGCGGCTTCTTACTTTTTTGTACTAAATTGGTCTCATGTAGCACACCTATTTTGATTGCTATTGTGTAATTAATGTATTTTACACTAGAAAATAATTGCAGTTTTTCAAATAGCTTATATTGTATGTCTTGTGACCCAGTGACAACAAAGAAATACGGGATTGGATTACTACACTGGGACACACCTCTTTGTATTGGATTCTATTTTATTTCAATATTTGTATAGCACATGCATCTATTTTGTTTTCAATAGCTCCCATGTCATGTGACCCAGTGCTCCGAATCAATACCAGATATTATTACTACATTGGACAAATAGGACACACCTCATTTTATTGGATTTGAGTGGTTCTATTTTATAGGAATTTACATTTTTTAAATGAATTTGTATTTAAATATTCATATACAATAGAAGAAGCGCTAAAATAAAAACTAAACCACATTAGCAATCAAAATAGGTGTGCTACATGAGACCAATTAAAGTAAAACATTTTTATCGTAATTTTCACTAATATGAGCAAGTCAGCACGAAGGTATTGAACATAACAATGGTTTTGTGTTATTCAAACACTAATTTATTGATGGTCCCTAAGTGAAACCCCTGTGGTTAAGAGCGAGCGCTCGGAGGTGAACTAACCGGCCTCCTACTGCCAACACAAGGTGAAAAACTGAGTAAGAACGAGCCGCTGGATCCGGAGTGAATGTCTGTCTGATATCCAACTTAACAAACTAACTTCACCGCGGTCCCTTGCGTGGCCTATTTTTAAACCTTGCTTTTTTGCCCCCTTGATGATGAAATGAGTCGCCTCTTTTATCTCGCATGACGTGTGTATCTTGTTCTTTATACACTGGTACTATTGTAAGCTGGCCAAATGCCTAAACTAAACGATTGAATGAGAGAGGTTGCAGGTCGATGCCGTACAAGACAGGACCTGTTTGTGTGTGTGTGTGTGTGTGTGTGTGTGTGTGTGTGTGTGTGTGTGTGTGTGTGTGTGTGATACTGATAAACAGAGTGTGTGTTGTTAATCCGCCCTTTCTGTGTTGTAGGAAAACATTGAGCTTTTGGACTGGGATTTCACCAGTCCCAGAGCTCCTCTTCTGCCTGTGTTGGTGAGAATCCACTACTACTACTTCACTACTACTTTCCAGTAGTAGTGAGAATGTTTTATTCATGGTTCTAATATACCAGTGCATGTTCTACATGTCCTTAAAAACGCTTATAAATGTATTACACAAGCACCCCGCTGTCACCATCTCTCCAGCGGACCCTTGGATCAATAGATAAGCCTCAGAGAGACAGTGACGGAGTTCAACAATATATTTAGGCGTGGCTATTTGACTCTACACAGAACCATTTGTTAAAGTGCATAACATAACAACATAACCGCTACAAGCAAACCGCCAAGAGGACTATGACACACAACGTAATTGTCTCTCTGTACTTGTGTGTTTGATACGCTCATATCCGAGACATGCAAAAGAGGGTACCTTGTAAGCAGGACTGACTGTACAGAAAGGCATGCTGGTACTGTGTTGGTGCTGTGTGGCAGGTTGTTGTATTGAGAGCATTCCTGTGAACCGTTGCTGTGAGGCTTCAATTAAATGTCAGACTGATAAGATCTAGCTAGATTGAACTAGTTGTCATTTGCTAAACAAATGGCTTTTCCAATAGCATGCCTTGTCAAACAACAACAAATTCAAGGTCACCCATAAAAAGGTGGATTACAATAGTAACCGGAATAACAACTTTGCTTTAACTTAACTTTTAACAGTTAGTGGGAACCCATGTTTTTATTTAGCAAAAGTATGCTTTAGCTTAGCATTGTAAGCTGAGGGTTGGGGCATTTAGCAGCAGTGCTCAGTAGCCTAGCGTGAATGTCAGGTGGAGTTGCATGCAACGACCTGTCTGGCCATGAGTCCCCAGGGCACTCTGCTCGGAGAGCTGTATTGTTGACAACATAGGGCATGCAGCTATAGTGACAGTGCTGCTAACATTGATTTATATTGGCGTTTTAATGTTTTTGGACGATGTTTGCAGACATAAACATTTTTTTTTAAAATTCTCTTTAAATTCTGCTCAACAACTCCCTCTGGCTTTTATTATGATTGATAGCTCGGAGGGCAGAAGCAAACAAACATTTCAAGAGTGTATAAGCCATCTTTTATAATATACCTAAAATGTGTTTTCCAACACATTTACATGTATGTCAGTGGCAGTTATAGCTGTAAGTGATAGACTATATACATACACACTTTGCTAAGGGTAAGTGTTGTTAGAGTAAGTGTTGAAAAAGATTCAGTCTGACCCTCTGGATAGGCATTGAGTTGATGCTTAATAAAGCATGATCATGGGAAGAGTTACAAGACACATAAGATGTACCCCATAAGTCTTCAGAGCATAAAGATACACAGGTTATATAGGAACAGAGGGAAGGAAGATACACAGGTTATATAGGAACAGAGGGAAGGAAGATACACAGGTTATATAGGAACAGAGGGAAGGGAGGAGTACAGAACACTATGTATTGTTTGTCCTTATATTGGCGTAACAGTAGAAGATATCCGGCTGGTCAGTGCCTCTACTAGTCTTGTTTATGATAGGTAAACATAACCATGGCCAGAGGCTTCAACTGCTGGACCATAGATCTTAGATATGACAGTGGTATGAGGGAGGAAGGAACCACACCTTTGAGTCAGATATATGGCTATATATGGCTTTAACTAATGTTAAATGATCGAAGTGCTATAATGTCTTCCACAGTAAGTGTGCTTTAATGCTTGCTTTGTGTTTGCCAGCCCACACAGAGGTGCTACGACTATGTGCTGGTGGCCCACAAGGACGAGGATGCCGAGGACAACACGGACACCCAGAGGACAATAAAGCAAAAGGCGTTCATTGGAATGCTGACGAAGAAGAACATCAAAGTTGTCGTGAGTTCCATGAGTGAACATCTCACTGTGTTTGCAGCCGTAATGTAAGACGCATGGTATGATATGGACAACACACTCTGACGTTGTTAACCCATTATTTTAGATCATCCGCGATGATGACAAGTTGTTCTATGGCCTGCGTGCGCCCAACGAGGTGTTTGAGGACTACAAGTACCTCCTCAAGGTCTCGGACGCCTGCAACTGGATTGGAGACACAAAGGCGTCCGTCCCACAGTCCACCCGGTATGACACGTGCATTGATTACACACACACACACACACACACACACACACACACACACAGCTGCACTACATGCATGTATGTTATATACACACACACACCGTTACACGTGCATTGATTACACACACACACACAGCTGCACTACATGCATGTATGTTATATACACACACACCGTTACGTGTGCATTGATTACACACACAGCTGCACTACATGCATGTATTTTATATATACACACCATTACAC
>OOFB01035712.1:0-7500 GCA_900323305.1 Trachyrincus murrayi
TCGATCTCTCTCTCTCTCTCTCGCGCTCTCTCTCTCTCTCCATCTCTCTCTCTCTATCTCTCGCTCTCTCTCTCTCTCCCTCTCTCTCTCTCTCTCGCGCTCTCTCTCTCTCTCTCTCTCTCTCTCTCTCTCTCTCTCTCTCTCTCTCTGTCATGGCGGCAGGGCCAGGCTGCTGCGCTGGTCGTCGTAGCGACGAGGTAATCACATATGGAGGAAGATGTTCCCCCGCGGGCTGCAGCTGCTGACATCAGCTGGAAATATCTCTACATGTATCTATATATATCTATATATATCTATATATCTATCTATCTATATATATATAGAGAGAGATGTATACGGTATATATATATATGAAATGACTACTCAGCACTCAGTCCTGTTTATTTGAGTCAAAACCTGATTGCTAAACAACTCCATGTCAACTTATCTTAAATCACCCTGTGTATGTCTGTCCATATCATACATGTGTGTGTGTGTGTGTGTGCGTGTATGCCTGTCCATACCATATGTGTGTGTGTGTGTGTGTGTGAGTGTGTGTGCGTGTGTGTGTGTACATACCACACACGTGTGTGTGTGTGTGTGTGTGTGTGTGTGTGTGTGTGTGTGTGTGTGTGTGTGTGTGTGTGTGTGTGTGTGTGTGTGTGTGTGTGTGTGCGTGCGTGCGTGCGTGCATGCGTCCGTACATACTGTGAATGTGTGTTAATCCAGGACTGCCATACTAGATGTTCTCTGCTGTTGGGGTGGTGGAGGGTAGTGGGTTCTGAGATATGAAATGGAAGGTTTCTATTAAATGCTACGATTTAATTAAACGACCCGATTGTTAATATTCCAATATTATACCAGTCAGGCAAAATAAATGGATCGATGTGTCAGGAGTAAGAAGGTCTTGATTTACACGTCAGCAATCCCTCTCTACAAGTATCTTGGTGTACTTCAATGGATCAGCGGAGGCTCAATCTATCTAATCTATTTAATTACCCGGACGCAGCTCTCGGAGCTCCACGACGATACGAGACAACAGTGTGAGAGTGTGAGAAACAGACGATAAGAGAAGAGATCTGCCCTCCGTCTTCTAAAACATGCATCCAATTAAGAGTGAAACGTCCTCGACCCTGGAGATGTCTTTAGTTGTTAGATGTCTTTCTTTAGTTCATCCCTGTCGAGTCCCTCAGTTTGTCGAGGTTTTAAATGGCATCCTCTGCTATTAAAAGGCGAACACAACTACATTTAGTAAAAAGTAGTAAATTAATGGAAATAGAGGAAACAATGTATTCTCCAGAGAATTAAGCATTTAGCCCTCTGGTATGTTCTCACACACATCAAGGATAAGTGAATTAAGTATCTAACTATTTAATCATGAATGTGTCTGGGGAGCAGAACATGTATGGTGGCAGCTATCAGGGCAGATCTAAAGTGTTAAAATGGAAAATGTAATTGTAAAATGTAATTAAAATGACACTCGTGTAAGGATCCAATTTGAACCTTTGTTTACAGTCAGCCATGCAACAACATGACATACATCTAGATACGAGGCTGATTACAGTCAGCCATGCAACAACATGACATACATCTAGATACAAGGCTGATTCACTGGGTCCTCCACACGTCCGGGGTTGTCTAGTACTTCAGACGCAGGTCATTAGGGAGCAGGTAGATCAGGGTACGAAGGCCACACATGGACATGCAGATGGGGTTGTGGGAAATGTCTGACTTTTATGATTATTATTATTAAAAAACTTAAATAAATATATTCTTTGGGGGGTTTGGGTTTGGTTTCAGGGTTAGGGTTTGGTTTCTGGGTTAGGGTTTGGTTTTAGGGTTTGTTTTCAAGGGTTAGGGTTTGGTTTCAGGGTTAGGGTTTGGTTTCTGGGTGGCGAAGCAGGGATGTCTGGACTAGTGCAGGATCAGGCATTTACCTAATTAGCTCGTGCTAAGTCCAAACCGATGGCTTCCCTCGCTACACACATCCTCGTTCACACGGCTGCTACAGTGATAAACTGCTACCGTACACCCCAATATTGACCTGACACCGGGCAGCCAGCCTGGGGTCACTACACAGGACCAATACACACCTGTACATGTTACACACACCGGCCTCGTCCGTTAGTTCCTTAATCAGACCCTAGAAACCTTCTGATTGTTTTTAGATTCAAAGACAATTCTGAATAAATTATCTTCTGCCCGAGACTTAAAGGTGCAATGTTTCACCTGCAAAAGATTCAAAGATGAACTACAATTATCAACAGAATGTGAAGAAATAACAGTTTTGACGTTATGTCAAAGACGTCTCTCGTCTCTCTCGTAATACCACTTTGTACCTCGAGAGGATGAAGAAGTAGCGCTGCCCAGAGGGCGTATTCTAACCTCTTGTCAATCATGTACCTCCACCTGTTCTGTTCTACTGTCTACACCTGTGCTTCACCTATACCTGTTCTAGTGTACTACATCTGTTCTAGAAACTACACCTGTTCTAGGACCTACACCTGTTCTAGGACCTAAGTTTATATATTATTATTATTATTATTATGATGAAGTTCCTGCTGTCGTTGACCGGTGTTTGTTTATCATGTTTGGTAACGCCTTGGAACCATGGCGACGGTAACTAAGCCGACGTTTTTATCTCCCCGTGTGTTTCCCAGGTTACCGCCCGGGGCTTCGCTCCGTTGCTGCAGTTCGCCTACACGGCGAAGCTGGTGCTCAGCAGGGACAACATCCAGGAGGTGATCCGATGCGCCGGCTTCCTACGCATGCACAACCTGGAGGACTCCTGCTTCCGCTTCCTGGAGGCCCAGCTCCGCAGCGAGGAGCGCAGCGAGGAGCGCCACAAGGGGCCGTCCACGACGACCACGGCGGAGATGAGCATCTCGGACCAAGAAGACGACGGCGGCGATGGCGACGCCTGCATGCGGCCCGACGGCGGCGAGGTCGCCACGCCTGGACTCACGTCCTCCTCCTCGTCGCCGAGGGCGCGGCGGCGGGGGGACGGCGAGCGCGGTAACCACGCAGACGCGCGGCCGGACTTTGACAAGCATGGGGCGTCGGACCTGCCCCGCTGCCCCAAATACAGGAAGTACCAGTGGGCGTGTAACAAGCACAACAACGGCGATGCCTCCTCCTCCTCACCCGCCAGGACCTCAGGCTTCCCCCGCACAGCAGAAGAGGGCGGGGGTGGGGGCATTGAGGCTGCGATGGGCGGGCCGGCCACCGCCCACATCAAGGTGGAGCCTCAGGTGTATGAGGATGAGGATGAGGTAGAGGAGGAGGCGGTCTCGCTGTGTCTGTCCGGCGATGAGCCGGACGGCAGGGAACGGGACGGCAGGGAACGGGATGGCAGGGAACGGGACGGCGTGACCACCATGGAGACGGAGACCCCCGGCCCCTACCCGGGACCAACCAAGAGGCCCAAGTCCCCCTCCTGTCTCCGGGCCTTCTTCAGGAAGGGGGCGGAGCTTCCCGGCTCCCCGCCAAGCCCAGCGCAGCCCCAGGACAGAACCTCTCAGGGAGATCACAAGAGACACTTCAGGTCTTTCCCCGCCTCCTCCCCCTCCCTCCAGGACCCTGACACCTCCCCCCCGGGCCTCCCGTCCCTCAGGTCTGCTTCCTGCGATGGCGTCTGCAAACAGGAAGTGGAGCTCGACCGGCGCAGCAGCGTCATCTTCTCCTCAGGGTCATGTGACCGCCTCGGCACCCCGGCGCATTCCTTCCCCAGCGGGAACTCTCTGGAGGCGGACCTCTCCCCCAAGGGCCTGTGGGCGGGGTCCAGCCAATCGCTGCCCACAACCCAGACCTATGCAGAGCCTACCTCCGCCCATCCCCTCCTGTGCCGGCCGAGGCCCAACATCAGCTGCCCCGTGCCCATCAAGGTGTCCCCACACTCGCCGCCGTGCGAAACCCGGACGCGCACCTCCAGCTCCTGCTCCTCCTACTCCTATGCGGAGGACGGCAGCGGGGGGTCGCCCTGCAGCCTGCCACAGTTCGAGTTCTCCTCGTCGCCGTGTTCCAACGCGGCGCGGTGCCTCGCGGGCGACCACCCGCCCGATGGCGGGGTGGTGGGGGGCGGGGACTCCCTGTTCCTGGGCCAGGCGCGACCCAAGATAAAGTGCGAGCGGTCGTACGCAACCAACTCCAGCGACGAGTCCGGTTCCTTCTCGGAGGGGGACAGCGAGTCCTGCAACGTGCAGGAGAGCGGCCCCGAGGTGAGAGTCTCTCTGATATCTTTTGCTTCATGTCTGTTTCGACCAATCATGTTGCTCGAGGCGGGATCTGTAAGTGCGTAATTGGCGAACACAAACTCGGCCGGCAGTAGCGTCACGTTTCAAATCAACACAGTGTAGACTGGCCACTGTAGAAACACACTTATTAAAATCTCCTTCTGCAAGCTTCATCCACTCATGTGAATGAGTTTCTCTTAGAGAATATCTCCGTAACAAAACAGGAAACAAGGCGTAACTCTGCCCCTTGCAGTTGTTGGTTTCCGGCCTAGACTCTGTGCCGTCTCCCCCCAGAAGAACATAGTAGGACTGGATCAGAAGTTCTGCTGTAACAGTAGGACTGCTGTATCAGAAGTTCTTCTATAAGCCGCTCCAAGATTGCTGACATATAAGCTAAAGATATTTGAAAAACATGTTTTGAATGGTTTGAAATGTCTCATAAAGGTTGCGTGCATACAAACCGACCGCCTAACGATTCGCAGCCACGAGCGCCCTACTACTGAAACTACGGGCAGATTGAGATTAAAACGATGTGTGGAAGCACAGATACGCAGGAATGTAAATTTGGGCTCACAATACATTTTCACACATAAAGACGGGGTCAACAAGATGAGAAACCCGCTGATTTACATGATTTACAACACGCCAACCTTGGCTTCATGATGTCATATTAACCACGGTGGCGGGTTGTGGTTGGGGACCTTCATATGGTTAACGATGCTGGATGTCTGCCGAATGAATCCCAACCCCAGCATCCAATCGTGGGTGGACGGGCCCTGGAGCGACATCATAGGCAAGGGGGCGGTGGCTCGGATCCTCCGCTCTGATTGGTGGAGAGGTCATATGTGTGTGTGTGTGTGTGTGTGTGTGTGTGTGTGTGTGTGTGTGTGTGTGTGTGTGTGTGTGTGTGTGTGTGTGTGTGTGTGTGTGTGTGTGTGGGCATGCATGTGAGAAGAGAGAGAGAGAGGGGGGAAGGGGATGGAGACTGAGAGAGAGTGGGAGAGAGACTGAGAGATGGATAGAGTGGGAGAGAGAGAATAAGACATGAAGAGTCGAGAGATAAAAAATACAGAGATGGATATATACCGAGAGACAGTGACAGACTGATAGTGAGAGAGAGAGAGAGAGAGAGAGAGAGAGAGAGAGAGACAGAGAGAGAGGAAGAGAGAGGCAGAGAGACCATATCTCTGATTCGCTAACATAAATATGGATATGCTAATTATCCCGCTTGCTAGTGAAGAGAGCCCCACTTCCTGGTGTTCCCGACCAATCATCAAGCTCATGTGTCACAAACGTACACCCCAGCTGATGTATTATGACGACATGGTGGAGGAGGGTTGGGGTGGTGAGCGGGCAGATAGATTGATGAGGATGGATGACTAATCTTGATCCTCTTGGCCAGCCAGACGTCCTCTACGCTGCAGACGTGACTCTGGTTGTTTACTAGAGACTGGGGGGGGGTCATGGAAGGGAGTCGTCGGAGTGGGATGCTGTGGAAGAATCCGATCCACTGATCTGGTCCGGTATGGCGGAAAGTGAAAGTAAAACTAAAAGATTGTTTCCGTTTAAATCTAAAAACTATTAAGGGGACGGATCATCATCCCAGCTCATTCTGGAAGTCTAAAGAATAATGAGAAACATTTGTTTATCTAATATCTCTTTATCATGTTTAGTGTTTAACATTAAACTTCATATGTATTACTACGTCGATGTGTTATTTTTCCTTTGTTTCATTTTTAAACATTTACGTCAATGTAATGTTTATTTTCCAGGCTGATAGAGCTCTTTTTAGAGAGAGAGAGAGAGAGAGAGAGAGAGAGAGCTATAGGAGGGGGGGGATGAAACGGGTGCGTTGCCATGGTGATCTCATCCTCCTCAAAGTGCCGGTACCCTGCCTGGAGAAGTGCCTATACTCTCGACGTGACAGGAGGATTGCAGCTCCGACTGTGGACCGAAAGCATTTCCTGTGTGGAGAGGAAGTGGTGGGATGGAACGGCGGTCATGAATGGGCGGTTAATTAATGAATCCTCTCCCAGACCAGTGACTGACACACTGCGCTGTAGCAGGAACACACCGCAGTAAATAATGCATGGAGTAGTGCACAGACCAAGCATGACTCGGTGCAATGCAACTTCCCATTGTGTTAAAATTAGCTCCAGGCGCTGCAGGACGAAGCACAATGAACAGGAAGGAAGCTGTTAGCAGAGGAAGGTTGGGGCTACGGTGGCGGGGTTAGCTGGGTTCGCTTGTGTCACCTGCTGGATGCTAGCATTAGCTTAGCCTCTTGACCTTGATGACTAGGGTTAGCTTAGCATTAGCTTAGCTTCGGCCCTTGATGACGGCCCTAGGATTAGCTTAGCGTTAGCTCAGCATTGGCTTAGCGCTAGGGAGACATTTTGGGGGAGGCTGTGACGTCTGTTATTGTATCTTAGTTTTGACCTAGTAGTAGAGCGCTTCAACAGAGGTCTGTCTGTCTGGGGTCTGCGGTGGTTTGTGGTCATGGTTTGTTTTGATGTGTGTTTCTGCTCACGTTGACCATGTTCGCCCTCGGTTTCAATGTTGTGGACAATGGCTTACACACCAATGCCTGTGTGTGTTTGTGGAAGGGGGGGGGGGGGAGATTTAAAGATAGAGAGAGGGGTGAAGTAATGGAGGGAGGAAGAGTTTATTGATGGAAGAACGGATGGAAAACAATAGAGGGATGGAGGGAGGGAGAGAGAGAGATAAAGGTGGGGAGGGAGAGATAGAGGCAGGGAGGCCTGTCTCTCTCTCTCTCTACCTCCCCCCATCTCTGTCTCTCTCGTCCTCTCTCTCTCCCCCCTACCCCCCATCTCCCCCTCTCTATATCTCTAGCTAGCTTACACTGTGGATGCTATGTAGGCATTTAGCTCCTTGGCTGAGCGATGTAAATATTGATTTCAGCATCAGGAGGAAGTAGATATGACACATCACTGCTCTCTATCTGCCTATGCGTCAAGACAGGAAGTTAGCTAACCAAATCGTCGACGCGCCTACGCTAGCACGCCGCGGGACAACCTTTACCCCACTCGTCTCTGATGTGTCTGCGGTCTGGTCGCTGTTTTACATTCATATTTTAGCTTGCTGGGTACTAGGTTGGTTAGCTGTAATGTGAATATTGGCAATATGGCACAGATCAATACCGGGTTCTGTCAAGCGGTTGTTTTGGTTGAAGAATCGATTTCTTCTCCAGTCAAACGAGGAACGAAGAAAGAAAAAGAAAGAGGGAAAGAAAAGAAAGAAAGAAAATATATATTTAAAGTAATAATAC
>OOFB01035749.1:0-13527 GCA_900323305.1 Trachyrincus murrayi
TGTGTGTCGTTATACAGCCTAGGTTTTCTTCATTTTATTTAATCACATGGAAAAGATTTGGCAGCGACCCAGGCAGACATGGAGAGAGAAAGTGTGTGTGTGTGTGTGTGTGTGTGTGTGTGTGTGTGTGTGTGTGTGTGTGTGTGTGTGTGTGTGTGTGTGTGTGTGTGTGTGTGTGTGCAAGTTTGAGAAATGGCGTTAAGAGCAGGGAACGTTGCGTGTGGATGTTGAAGAAAAGTAAAAAATGCACTGAGTGTGCGTGTGTGTGTGTGTGTGTGTGTGTGTGTGTGAGGGGGGGGTGTTATGCGCAACGTTTAGCTCTTTGGTGTCAAGCAAAAATGTCGTACATGTTTTGCAGGCACATAAGCTTTGGAAAAGTTTGTTAAGACTACCAGAGAGAGAGAGAGAGAGAGAGAGAGAGAGAGAGAGAGAGAGAGAGAGAGAGAGAGAGAGAGAGAGAGAGAGAGAGAGAGAGAGAGAGAGAGAGAGAGAGAGAGAGAGAGAGGGGGGGGGATGCCGTAGACAGAGGAAGTGGTGAGGCAGTAAAATTCTGCTCGGGTTTTTACACCCTGAGCCAGAACCGTCCAACGGGATGAAACCCCACCGAAACGCGCGAGAGGGGTTAACACCCCCGCGCTGCGGGTATAGGCCTAGTGTGTGTGTGTGTGTGTGTGTGTGTGTGTGTGTGTGTGTGTGTGTGTGTGTGTGCGTGTGCGCGTGTGCGTGTGTGTGAGAGAAATGTATCCAAAAGTATTTTCAACGCCATAACAATGCAACAAGTGTACATTTATACCATGTGCATAAACTATACATGTTAGTAATTAGTCCGTGTTTTTCTCTCTCCAGATAACCCAGTTGAAAATCGACCATAATCCATTCGCAAAAGGATTCCGTGATACTGGAAATGGAAGGCGGGAAAAGAGGTATGCATGTGCGCAAAAAACCTAAACAATTTGAACGGCAAAACATTTTCTTACTGTGTGGCAAATATTATGGAAGAGTTTTGCGAATTTTGTAAATGTCATATATTAGTTAATTAGTTAGTTAACACGTTAATACTTGAAACGATTATGTAGGCCAATAGCCTATTAGTTGTAACAGATCAAATGAAAATAATAATAACATGATCTCCAGCTTGTGTTTCTATTTTATTTATTTTAAAGATAATGATAAGTTGCACTTTATTAATCCCAGAGACACTCGAAAGTTGAACAAAAGTTACTTTTTCTGCAGGAAACAACTGGCGCTGCAGTCCATGCGCTCCTACGAGGAGCAGCAGAAGAAAGAGAACGGAGCCTCCGACGACTCGTCCGGGGAGCAAGCCCCGTTCCAGTGCTTCGCGCAGGCCTCCTCCCCAGCCGTGTCCTCCGTACCCCACCTCAAAGGTATCGATTATTATTATTATTATTATTATTATTATTATTATTATTATTATTATTATTATTGTTGTTGTTGTTGTGGATTATTTAGGCTATTATGTATTGCTCCATGATAGCTATCTATTATGTATTCATATTTGTATTATTATTAGTCATATTTTATCAGACTTTGCTATTCTTATTCTTGCTATTATATAGTTTCAGAAGAGTTTGAACTCACTTTTATACAAAATATCTCACAGTTCAGATGTAGCACTGCAAATACAGTGCAACATACAGTATCTTCCAATCTTTTCATACAATATGAATTATTTGTATTATATTAGCGACTTCCAAAAAAAAACAATGTTATCCCCCGAAAAGACAAAGAAAAGTTCTTGTCGGCCATGTGTGAGCTGTGATCAGACCCCACGACGGAGACGAGGCGAGATCCCTGCAAGGCACCCTCATTCTCACGGTTGTTTCCTCTCCCCGCCGCTTGACTGCAGACTTCTGCGAGAGCGACGAAGACAGCGAGGACGAGGACAAGGACGGCCACCTGAAAGACGGCCCCGACTCCAGCAAGATCTCCACCACCACGGACGAGGGGAGGGACCACGGGGCCAGCCCCGCCAAGAGCCACGCGTTCGCCACTAGTGACTCCACCAGTAGCAGCAGGTCCCGCGGTGACCTGATCACCGCTGCCAGCACCACCACCGCCACCACCACCACCACCACCACGACCTCCAAGACGGAGAAAAGCCATGCAGACTCCCGGCACAGCCCCGTCACCGCCATCTCCAGCACCACCCGCTCCGGGGAAGACCTCAAGAGCCCCGGCCGGGACCCGGGGCCCACGAAGGCGGACGAGTGCAGCAGGTCCATCGGCGGCAGCAGCAGCGGCGGCAGCAGCAAGGACGGCTACATGCCCATGAGCATGCACACGGACCCCCCGCACTTAGGCCACGGCCATTTGCATAACTTTGGATTTCCAACGGGTTTGAGCGGACAGCAGTTCTTCAATCACTTGGGAGGCGCGCATCCGTTCCTGCTGCACCCGGGTCAGTTCAACATGGGCGGGGCTTTCTCCAACATGGCCGCCGCGGGAATGGGACCCCTGCTGGCGGCGGTGTCCTCGGGGGGCGTGAGCGCCATGGATACGGCCAGCATGGCGTCGGCCGCCCAGGGTTTGGGAGGCGCTCCAGGCTTGCCGTTCCATCTGCAGCAACATGTCTTAGCATCACAGGTAAAACCTGTTTCTATTACACATCAAAAAACCAACAACATGCGTTTATGTTAATACGCTGCTGGGGATTCACGTGGTGCAGCGAGGCCTCTGAGCTCACATTGTTTCCATCTAACGCTCTAAACTTTTTTAAAGTTATACTGGGAATTAAATGCTGTGTGTGTGTGTGTGTGCGTGTGCGTGTGCGTGTGTGTGTGTGTGTGCGTGTGTGTGTGTGTGTGATGGCTGTGTGGGTTTTTGTTTGCTTAATATTTGCAACAATAATATGAAATAAGGTTGTTTATGTGTTAAATGACGATTACCTGCTCATTTTATAAATTTGTTTAACACAAAACAGATTCTCCCCATGAAATAATTGTTAAAAATCAAAATCAGATGCAATGTTCTGTAGTAAGTGTATGCACTGCAGCAAGGCTGTGCATTATGCTGGTGGTATTATGCTAGTTACATTACAGCTCGCCTGTAAATGTTTAGTCGTAATGCATGACCTAATGGCCGTATTTCGATCTTGAACGACCTGGTTGGATATCCACTAAAGTAATTTAATTTACTTTCATATATTTTAAATCACTAATAACACCTACTACGCAAAACCAACACATGTATCCGTGTTGGTTCGTCACTTTGACTGTCAACGGTCAAAGTGACAAGTCCACGAATTCCCTGAAGCAGGTCACGTGTCTGAATTAATTACTGCGTGAGCTCAATTAGAAAGATTCGGCGCCCCCCAGACGTGGGCGGCGTTCCTCTACGGGCGCCTATTTTACGCGACTCGAACATCACCAAATGTTAACCAAAGACACCGGAGCGCACACTAAAGTGTCTCTTTATTGTTTTTCCCTCACAGGGTCTTGCCATGTCTCCGTTCGGAGGTCTGTTCCCCTACCCCTACACCTACATGGCCGCGGCCGCCGCCGCCTCCTCTGCGGCCGCGGCCGCCGCAGCCTCCTCTTCGGTGCATCGACACCCCTTCCTGAACGCGGTGCGGCCGAGACTCAGGTACAACCCGTACTCCCTGCCCATGAACATGTCGGACAACAACACCCTCCTCGCCGCCGCCATGCCCTCCTCTATGGTCGGCATGGGCACGGAGCTGCTGAAGGGAGACGGCATGGCCCCGAGTCCCGTTTCTGGACCTCTGGACTCTACGTCGGAGATGAACAGCCGCTCGTCGACTCTGTCGTCCGGCTCCGTGTGCATGTCCCCCAAGACGTGCGCGGAAAAGGAGTCTGCCAGCGAGCTGCAGAGCATCCAGCGCCTGGTCAGCGGCCTGGACTCGAACCAGGACAGACCGAGGAGTATGTCCCCGTGATGCGACTTTCTACACGTTTCTTGTTCGTTGGGTTGTTGTTTTTTTTCCCCGTCACTTTTTATTTTGTTCGTTTTGGGTTTTTGTTTTTTTTGACGTTTTTGTTGAGAAGTATGTTGAAGGTGATAAAGACAGTAGAAATACATCGTCTTAGATCAATATCGGTTTAAGGCAGGAAAAAAAAAATCAAACAAAAAGGAACATTGGAACATTTTTTGATTTTGAAATGCACTTTGGTTAATAGGCCTACACATCTGATATGTATATTTCTACTTTTGTTAAATTAAAACAACACTTCCTTTTTTTTTTGTCATTTGAATACCGTACAAGTATTGAAACTGAATAGTTGGCATGGATGTGAGTCACAAGATCTGGGGGATGTTGCTGCTGCTGAGTCTAATATCCGACTCTTTTGTTTTTACATGTGTGCAGTTGCTAAGTCAGCAAAATGTGTGTGTGTGTTTAATTAATATGCACTCAGAATTTATTTGACCTATCTGAATTCACTTCGACTTACCTTTATAAAAAAGACTGCTGTATTTTGTCATGGCCTATGAATTAATCGATCAGCCTATCCTATCACTACGACTATAGGTCAGACGTTGCATGTTAAAAAGCCTCGTTATCCTTATTTCTTAACGAGGCTTGTCAAATCAAACCGCGACGAGAAATAAACGAAACTATGTATCCCGCTCATTTCCCCGTGGCTAAAACGTTAAGTTAAAATTAATTTGGTTTGGGTTTTTTTGTTCAATGGTAGGCCTATTAATTTCAATCCACCCGTGAAGGGAATCGATGCAGGGCACCCAGGACGAAATCATGGGAGCGCAATCATATGCGCAACCTTTGCGGCGTCGGAGATTTGCCCGAAGCATGCGGAATTATTCAGTTGTTATTCAGTGGGCTAAGACAAATAAAGGTAGTATTGATTATTACGTGTACATAGTGATATATAAAATATTTATGTAATTATTTCATATTGTTATTGCGTGTAAATACAACGAAGTAGTTTGTTTTTAGGGATTTCTGTTCTAATTTATTGTCGATATACCTGTGTAAAAGATCATTTGTGGGCTATTATCCTTTCTTTTCTCATTTCCATTTATATACCCCCTTAAATATGGATTTCACCGCGTGTCCGTCCCCCCCCCCCCCCCCCCCCCCCCCCCCCCCCCTCCCCTCTTCTCCTCTCCCCTCCTCCCCCCCCCCCCCCCCCCCCCCTCCCTCCCCCTCCCCCCCCCCCCCCAGATGGTTCTTCACACTCATGTGCCATTGTGTGTCCCCTGTCAGGCCTACCTGCAGCTTACCTGTCAGGCCTACCTGCAGCCTACCTGTAGCCTACCTGTCGTCCCCCGTGTGTGTGTGTGTGTGTGTGTGTGTGAAGTTGTCAAAAACGAACGAAAACGCGACAACAACCGCACCGATGGCTTGAAAGCGATAGTGTGTCGTCTAAAAAAGTGTGACAATAAAAGGTGACTATTTTCGTTATAAAGATAAAAATAAAAAAAAACTCGCAGCCCCCCCCCCCCCTGGTCGTTAAAAGTAGGCTCCTGCATCTTACTCGAATTATGAAGGTTGCTGCTTTGTGTTCCTTTAAGTTGTCAATGCGTTATGTTGTATTGGATTTCATGTCTAGTTTACAACATCGTGTTCTTGAAAGTTTCAATAAAATATTGAAATGCAGTCTCCACACGTGTCGATTCAACTCACTTCATCTCCGTGGTGTCACAGGACCAGTAGGCCATATATATATATATATATATAGGCTACTGCAGGTCTACACACAGCCCGAACCAAAGCTATTCGGGGATGGGTCGTGCAGGTCTAGTAGACATATTAAATGCATCATACGGTTACCTTGCGCAAACACACACTGCGTTTAAAGGTTGCTCTGCACCGTTTCGGCCTTAAGCGTGTCAAATGAAAATCACACGGGAGAGGCGTAAAACGTGTGCCATCGTGGCCTACCTGAAATGCGTATTTGCACACACACACACACACACACACACACACACACACACACACACACACACACACACACACACACACACACAGGGTCACAGAAAACTAAACTAATGATAGGCTAGGTTTATGGTAGCCAACTTGAACCCTTAAGAATGTAAACCGTTTTGATTGCGCCCACTCTGTGCGTCTGTAGTCGTGGCTTTTATCGAAGTTACATCTTTATTCGTGGGCCATATTGTGTGGTTAATGTGTAACAATTGAACGCGCTAGGAAATAGGTGTAAACATGACACGGACTGTCTCAATTGCCCCGTCTTATTGCTCACCTGGCGCCTCGGGAAGGCCTATCTTATTCGACTTTATTGCACGGAAGGCGGCGGTGCGTCTGCGATCTCCACGACCACGAGGATTCCTGTGTGTGTGTGTGTGTGTGTGTGTGTGTGTGTGTGTGTGTGTGTGTGTGTGTGTGTGTGTGTGTGTGTGTGTGTGTGTGTGTGTGTGTGTGTGTGTGTGTGTGTGTCGGCCATATCGCCCCCTAGCGGCCACCAGGACCTACGACAGGTTAGAAGTTAGAAATCACCATGAAGCCAATTGGTTTGTTGAAGGGTGTATTCTGCGGTTCACTGAACTGCACACAGCACAAATAAATAGGAATACAAGTGGAATGAAAGTACAGCGACCTAAGCACTCCATATCTAGGCCTACATACCCGCCCAGTGGATTAAAACATGGGTCGATTCAGTCATTGTTTTGCAGCCTATATGTTCAAGGTCTTACATGAAACTCAAAATCATTTTGAACTAGACTTTAGCCACTAATAGCAAATCTAGTGTTTTCCACGACCCATCAGAAAGGTCTATTCCTTGCATTCTGAATGTAGTTCCTAGTTCCATCGACTGAATTTGGCATTCTGCAGAATAATAGTTTGATGATAATGCTATATACAGCCTAATCATGACGAATAATACAATAATAATAAATCCATTAAATAACTATGTCAACGTTTAACATTTTTTTGTTTAACAGTCCTTTTTATGAACTAAATATTACTAAATATTTTAATAGGAATGTAATATTGGTTCGACGGTGCAACCTTGCGTCCTCAAACATGTGTCCGCTGCGCCATCTAGTGGTTAGATTTATGTATTTTTCATTTGGATGTTTTCCCTTTCCACGTAGCCTACATGTGTAGATACAGTAGGCCTGCACATGCAATGTATGGTGCTTTATTATTAGATTCAACACGTTTATAATGTGAAAAGGAGGGCGGACAGGGTTTTCTTCAGGGTTTAAACTTGATAAGGCCCATGTTTATGTTTTGTTTGAGAAAACATGGATTACATTTTAAATTATACAAAAAGTACACTTATATTACATCTTTTGTTTTGTTCTGGGAAAAATAGCCATCTCTATTAAAGAGTAGACAGAATTAAAAAAAACTAAAGGCAACTTTATAGGCCTACAGCAACACGTCTTAAAGTTATTTTTAAAAGTCTCGGGTGCCTTAAGTTAATCAGTAACACTAAGGCTAAGAGGTGGGACCTGCGACTAATGGAGAACGTTCAATGCTACCGTATAGCGTGGAAGAGACGGGACGACGAGGAGACCCTGTTTGGCTTGCAGGCTCCTCGTGTTGTGTGGGTGATTAGTCGCTGGAGACATGTAGGCCTACACTGACTCCAGCAGTGTAGGCCTACACTGTTGGAGTCAGTGTAGGCCTACACTGACTCCAACAAGGCCTACACTGACTCCAACAGTCTAGGCCTACACTGACTCCAACAGTGCAGGCCAACTACAAATTGCAACAATTTGTAACAATTTGTAGTTGGCGGCGTGTACACGTGGTTATTAACGTGACTCAATTGTTGCGAACCCATGCATAGTCTTTACAGAGACGAGGGCTTACTCGCACCGGTTTCACCCTATACAAGTCGTGTCTTACGACAGTTGTTAAACAAAGAGGGAGGAAACGGGGGCTGCCCGGACTTAAGCCGCCGTGGCACCGTGAGCAATCTACCCATGTATGATGTGTCATTTTAATTGGGTGGCCAAATAGCAAGGCTGTATTTATGACATCGCTGATAGGTGATTCATACGTGCACACGTAGACACAAGGGTGCCTCTCTTGGAAACGAAGCGCCAAGTCGTCGTGCGCAATTGGCACGGGTTTGATCAGTTTATTTACACACACACCCCCCCCCCCCTCTACTGCACATACGCACGGATTAAGACACGCCTACGGTATTGTTGTACAGTTAGGCCTTAAACGTATTTGCTAGTGTGCCAGGCACCTGGAAAAACAGTAGCAACTATGTACTTTAGGACGGTTGTACAGTGGCACATGGCACGGATACGACACCCAAATAAAGCACACGCAATTATGTTGGTATGTTTGACAGTTGGTATGTTTGACAGTTCAGATCAGGTAGACGTGCGTGCTGCTTTATGAAGAGGACTCCATTATGTATGTATATATATATATATATATATATATATATGCAGACAATTATATGCGTGCTATGTTGGTCTACATTGGGACGTGTTCCGCACTAGAAGATGGGCGTTTCAGCAGAACAACTTACATTATAATTAACATTAACATTACAACATAGATTTATAGGAAATTGATTCGTGTGCAATGTGTAGGCTAATTCACTTATGGAAAAAAAAAATCTAAGATCTGCTATTTTATTTAAAGCACAGCATTTCCATGTAGGCCTAAGCGTTTCTCCCATTCTTACTGGTTTTCATGTGCGTACTTTAGCTTGTTAGGACGCCTCGACGACCGACATATTTTCTATATAGATGGTAGCAGCGCACTCTAGTGGCACGAACCAATAATACAGCACAACAATGCAATTCACTTTATGACGATGCATTGCAACGGCATGACACACGTCTGCTGTACCCATGGTTACATTCAAAATATATCCCAAGTACTTGTACACAGTACCTTAACGTGTACAATAAAGTTTCAAAGTCCAATTCAGCACACACCTCTTACGCATTTATAATTGTTATCATCTGTAACGGAAGGTGCCATGGAAACTTGCTGCCCCCTCTTCATCTTCATTTGGAATGTCTCATCCTTTAAGGATATCAACACACGACTACAGCCCAGTCCCCTCTTCAACCAGGTAAGGCAACACCTCTTCATGTTTACTCCAGAACAATGTGCAAAATGTCTACCCCAACGGGCTTCAGTTATAATGATCATACAAATACAAAGCTATAGGCCTACATCTTCAGAAATATAGTTTGATATGGTACGATACTGTAGCATTGTATTGTACATTGTGATTGGCCTGTCTGTATTACAGTATGACACCAGGTTGCATAACACGGTGTAACATTAAGCAGGTGGACAGTTAGTGCGACACGCTCCTCCTGAGTGTGTGTGCTGGTGGCTGGTTTAACCTGTGGGCCTTGATTGGCCAACGCACCACAGGTGTGAAGCCTCACCCCCCCCAGAGTCTAATCAGTGAGGCTGCTTAAACCAGCCACCAACAACACACACTCCACACACATAAATCTGAAATCCATTAACATTCTCTAACGATTTAACACACAGCCGTTTCCGACCTGATTGCAATGCAGACTACAGGACAAGGCATAACCCTACGCAAGTCAATGATCGATTTTAGGCATGGACATTCAGTAACTCAATTCTTAGTCTTAATCTGTAAATGAAAAGCAATGGACTTATTGACTATGATTGAAGCACTAAAGGGCCCTTGTGGCAGTCTCCCCTGCCACATGCCATCTACTATGGCTTTCCAGGGCTTCTCCCACAGCAGGACACAGGCAGATAATTAAACCGGTTTATTGTCAGTTTGTGGTTGTTTGAACAACAGAGCAGGTGGTACGTGCTAGAGCTCCTCCCGAGTGTGTTTGCTGGTGGCTGGTTTAACCTGTGGGCCTTGATTGGCCAATGCCCCACAGGTGTGCAGCCTCACCCAGTCCCAGAGTCTAATCAGTCTGACTCAGACCAGGTGAGGCTGCTTAAACCAGCCACCAACAACACACACTCCACAGCCCTATTTTACCACCAGGTGTGAGTGTGACTAGCCATTACAAGCCGGAGTGTCCATCCATATTTATGCTGGATAGATAAGCCTACCAGTTGGTACAGTCCACTGGGTAGGCTGGTAGACCGATCCAGTCATCATACATCTGGGTGGACACGCCCACTTGTGATGTCACTACGATGTGAGGTAATGTGTTTTCAATGGAAGCCTTGTGTATATATATAGTGTATATACTATATGGGCGTGGCACTCCATGGTCATCCAGTCCATTCTAGAGCATCTCCATACTAGCATTAAATATGTATTGTATTTGGATGTAAAATAACCAAACCAGAATTATTATAATAACAGCGCATTGGTACAAAGCCCTTAATGGCTTTCCTATGTGTGTGTGTGTGTGTGTGTGTGTGTGTTTATGGATGTATAGATTGTATGAGTATTGCTCCACATATGTTTTTATACATGGACACAGATCATCATTTATCATCATTTTTTATTCGAAAGAAAATATTTGTAAACTTTAACCCTTTGCAGTGAGAGCGACTACCGTGACCTGAAGCATGTAGCGTTGGGTGTGGCGTTTGGATGTAAATGGGGAGGTCTTGTAGATGGGGTCTTTACAATGCTTATCACTCAGTCTCATTTCAAAACAATAGTCCACAGAGTGTCGTGCACATGTGCGATAGAGGTGGTCCGGTCTCTGGTCTGCAGGCTGACCATCCCCTGGCCAGCGTCAGCCTAATCGCTTCATCATCAATGACACTTCATATATAACCAATGGGCTGGCAGAATACAGACTCACCACAAACACAGAACTGTGCACGAGTGGCGTCTGCATGCACGCACACACACACACACACACACACACACACACACTCCTCGTATCCATTCCTGCGTGTGTGTGAGTCCATGTATTCCTATTAAATATGGAAAGCACAGGGCCAAATTAAAAACAATAACACAGCTTTTGATGTGAGCTGCCAGACACTAACGCTGAACATTCTCCTGGGTTTTGAGTGTAGTTGGGTGTATGCGGTGCGAGGATAATGACTCTCTTTCTCTGACCATATTGTCTAAATGGATAACAGATTGGCAAGGTCATCCCGTTATCCCCCTAAGAGCTTCCTGGATATACCTCAACCAGTCTCTCCACATCCTTGGGAAATGTCTTTGATTTCGCCAGAGAACACAGGAATCGCAGTTAAAGTTAAAGCAGGTTGGAGAGTCCTGTGAGAGACTCCATTGTCTGCGAGGCAAAAAAAAGTTTGTGCAGTTCACGAATTGGACAACATTGCCAGCAAAGAACCCACGTTTAGAAGTAGAAGCCATTTTGAATACGTTCGATCTAACTGCAATGCTATGTCCTCAAATAGGCAAAGGCAGTGCCTAGTTCATTAAAGATTGAAGTTATTCCTACTGCCATTACCATAAAATGTGTTCATCTGTCATCACTCTTGGTTGTCCTTAGCTAATGCTTGTTCAATGCATTTGAAACCAGTCATAATTCCATCTCTAGTTGAAGCTGAAAGCCATTGGCTCCATGGCATGGGGCTAGGAGCAGGGCAATGTGAATATTGGTCTCGTATAATAATAGGCCAAACTTTATAGGCATCGCTAAATCCAAGATGGCTGAATGGCACAATGACCGCGTTGTCTGTAAACCGCAGATTAAATATCAAACGTGAAGCAGTGAAGTTCAGAGTGTATTATTTTCTTTTTATGGTGTGTGAGTATAAAGTAAGTCTTTTCTTTTTCAGAAATTATCGTCATGGATATTTTCCACACAAACACTCTGAGCCTGATACTTCAATTGTCCAAACTTTAAGTTTTTTGTAATAACAAGTAATTAGTACCACATGTTCCATCTTTTCCTCCAACACATAGATGGCCGGATCTATAAAATGGCGCCATGTGATATCAGCATAGCGGGGGACATACTTTTGGGCAATGGGGAATACTTTTTTGTTGTTGTCGCTATAAATATTATTATTATAGTATTTGTGACATCACAAGTGGCAGTGTCCACTCAGATGTGATGACGGACAGGTCAACAGTTGATGAAGTCCGCCAGTGAAGCCCTTCCAGCCAGTTGGACGTGCCAACATTGTGATGTCACAAAGGAATGGCTCGTCTTCAATATGACACCTGACATGACTGGTAGACTGAGAGAATGTCATGACTTTTATATTCTGTCTTCCGTTCCCTTACTTCCTTACTTCCTGTGTACGTCAGTTAACAGTCCCCGGAACCAGACGAACAACAACAACATTGTGGTCACATGGCTTGCCTGGCAGACGAGACGCACCCACATGAGGTCATCTAAATTACATCACATGAGGTCACAATGACATCACAAATAGGCCTGTTTGATGTGGTAGTTGGCAGTGGGAGGGACGTTCCATGTACAGTTGCCACGAAGAGGTACATTTTATTTTGATGATGTAGTCATTATAGTATCAGTACACGCTTTGATTTTACACAGCTCATCGTTTGATTTGTTTTTGTGTCTGTGTAGAAAAGGTCAAGATTAAAAATAGTAAGATTCTTCTCACTATTTAACTCTTTTTTTCTATATTTCTATGTTTTCCATATTTTTATATTTTCTGCAAAATACATTTCTATTACAATTCAGAATCAATTCTCAATTCTTAAATTGATTTTCTGTATCAAAGGTAATTGAATGTACAGAACGTGATTGATGCATTTTTGTTATGTGATTTAATTCTAATTTAAATATATTATTTAAATAGTTGAATGCCTTGATGTTCTGTTGATAAAAGCAATGTTTACAGGAATACCCCTTTAACAAAATCCTCCTCAATATCAGACTTAAAACAACATGGAATAGGTAGTGAATGGAATAGTGTGTTGTAAATGGATGTCAAGATAATGTGTTTGTCTACTTGAAAACGTGAAAAAGCTGAACTGGATGTGCTATTATTTCATTACCTCTGTGAAATATATCCAGTATTCAGTTAATAGTTTAAAAATGTGTTCTGTTTCCACAACCTTCTGAGTTTATAAGATTTGTAAATCCTACCTCATGTAACTAAGCCCCTGCTTCACCATGAAACGTCTTCACGTCTTTACCCTGAATTGAAAGGTAATTGTATATTTCCTCTACTTGCTCTTAACACATTGTGTATTAACGTCAGTGATTTATACTTACACGGTACAGCTGGATCAGACCTTTAAAAGACTCCGAACCGTATGAAACCATCCATGAACAACTTTTGAGATGTTTGGGACATTTCAGTTAATTTGACAACCCCGTGTAAGGCGAAGGCAGTACCTAATTCATAATTGTATTATGCGGGATGTTCGTGATGTATGCATTCTAAGGGTCAAAGGTTAAGCCGATGATGACCTCGCTGAAGTGAGATATGATGGCGCCCAGATATCCGGCTTCTGATGTGTTGCCTGAGGTCTCTGCAGAACACACCGTGAGAGTCCCATGCTCATTACCATGTGTGTGTGTGTGTGTGTGTGTGTGTGTGTTTATTGGTACTTTATATAGCAGTGCACCGAGACAAATAAACAATGATTCTGATTCAAACCTTTTTACATTTTTGTGAAAAATGTACCATCAAATATCCACATCGGCAATCTCCCACAACCCCGA
>OOFB01035754.1:0-10805 GCA_900323305.1 Trachyrincus murrayi
TGTGTCTTTTGTGTGTATGTTGTGTGTGCATGTGTGTATTTTGTGTGTGTGTGTGTGTGTGTATGTATGTGTCTTGTGTGTGTATGTTGTGTGTGCGTGCAGCAGTGTGTGTGTGTGTGTGTGTGTGTGTGTGTGTGTGTGTGTGTGTGTGTGTGTGTGTGTGTGTGTGTGTGTGCGTGCATGCGTGTGTGTCGGGGGACTTCAGCAACGTTACACAGGAAGTCAGGAACCTGACCTGGCTTCATCTGATAACCAAGCCCATGGAAATGTGAGCAGTGAGATCACCAACAGTCGTCCAATCAGCAGGGAGGGGCGGGGCATTTATTCATCATGGTTTTTACCATCTTTAAGGATTTAAAACATTTTTCTAATTATTTTTTTTATGAAAACTCATTGCCGAACGTATGAAAAGTTGTTAAATGGCTTTGACATGCAACACCCAACAATAATACAAATAAAAACGTGATTTTGGCCGTGTTTAGAAAAGCTCTCCACATACAGTTTGTTTAGTGTATTATTCCATCCTCTGAATATTTTCTGACAGTCTGTAAGTTAAACTGTCAACATTTAGACAAAATTGACAACTTTTGTAAACTTATCTTTGAGTGTTTCCTGTCAATCTCAGCGGACCAATGTTTCTTGAAGCCGGGCTTACGGGAATCCTTCCAGAGTACTGAACCTCAGGTAGGCCAAATGCAAATGGCTTTCCAGTGAACTGTCTTTGGAAAGGACACCCAATTCCTTTTTTAAAACGATGCTAATATTTTATGCTTTCTGCCAGTGAAACTACCTATGGGCTGCTGCCAAACATCCAAACTGCAGCACTGATAGCCGCCTTCATCTGTCAGGTGTCATAAATTAGACCAACAAAGCTCAACAAAGCTTGTTTGGTGGATAAATCGCAGTGCTCATGAAAGCTGCATGGTTCTTTATGTCTGTCTAGTGCTCAAACATTCACCTCCATGTATCAGTGCGGGGGAAACTGCTGTCAAAGCACCCGGGGCCCGTCTTACCTAGCCATTCCTTTTATCGCCTCGCTGCTAACTGCCGAGGAATCTGGGGAATCTCGGAACTTTTGCGCGTTCACTGACATCCAGCGTGACAGACTTTTATCTTGAAATTTGTAGACTAATGGCTGATCGCACGTACTTAATCATGCAAATGAAACTCAGATGTTCAGACCTCAAAACAACCATTGCATTTGGAAACGAGTAAAAAGGATACTCCACGCTTGTCACAGAACATTCGACTGGCTTGAATCCCACTGCCACCTCTCTTGTCTCTGGAGCTATGGCACAATTCTGGAAACTCCACTCAGAGAAATGGGCCAGGACTGCTGCCTCAGCACTTTATCCACAGCCCTTTCCTCCAAGCGGCTGCGGTTCAGCTGGAGGTCTGTCTGCCTCAGCCCAGAGATGAAGCACCGAGTGCTAGTCAGCAGTCCTACTCAGCCCCCTGGCTTCCCCCTCGTGGCCTCTAACTCACACAGCACCACTGCCAGAGACATAAAGCAGTGTAATAATAATGATTGCTCACTCCTGTCCCGACCCGAACGGACAGGGAAGCATTGTACACAATCAGCATCTTAAAACTTAAATGACGATTGATGTTTGAAGGTGAATACCTCTGAATGTACGCGTACTGCAATCAGGGTCTACGTTTCCATTCAAGTAAACTTTGGAGGTCAGAGTCTTGGCAGGTCAGAGTGTCTGATAGATTGCTTTGGGGAAGGCATTTAATGAAATCCGAGTCCATTAAGAACATGTTGTGGCAGTGGTTTGACTGAAGCCGGGGATGGCTTGAATGGGCTCACTGTCAGAAGCCTGGAGAGGAAAGGGAGTTACACTAATACGAGGAAACTCTAAAATGGCCGACATATTTCAGGCTTTATTAAGCAGCCGATATTACACAACAAACATGTGCCCTCTTTAAAAAGATCTGTTCTGGAGAAATGATGTCATAAGAAATGATGTTCACAGTGCACACTCAGAGGACAGGCTGTACCGGTTTGGACCGGTACAGGGTTGACCATATATCATGAAATGACATGCATACTCTCTTTTGACTCACTTTTGACACACTTTTCCTGTTTGTGCATGTGCTTTTAGTTTTTTTTACATATTTGTGTCTGTGTGCCATTAAATTAACATGTGAGCCAACCACCTTAGACTAAAGTAAATAGTGAAAAAGTACGGGTAGAAAAAGATTCAATCATGTTCATCATGATGTGTGTGCATAACGATGGTGCTACAAGGTCCATGTAAGCAGATTTATAGGTCTGGGGGCCCAGCTTGGTGGTAAAGTTGAAAACCAACACCATGAGTGACTTTCCTAACCACCTCCTCCGTACTGACAGCACTGCGTTTTGTTCGCTGTATCTGTGTGCATCTACCCAGATGTAAGAAGATAAAAGCCGAAGCCTGATGAAGCCTCACCCACATAAAAGTAACTGGTACATTTTATCAAATGTGCTTTTGACACTCAAACGTGCTTTGACAATGAATGCCTCACATTAACCTAGTCACGTATACACAAATCCAGTAATGCAACCGGTTCATTGGGAGCAGTTAGGAACTCAGGGACACATCCTAGCCAGCAGGAGCTGGAAAATCTAACTGGCAAGTCTCTCAAAGCTTGATTGTTTGTAGGTGACAAAATGGTCGCTGACCTGGATATATATATGAACCGGTTCTGAACTTGGCCAATGAAACAAGACATGATAAATGCCTACTTAAAGTGAGGAATTCTGAACTGTACATAAATAAATAAAGATAACATGACAGACATTCTTTCTCTCCTGAGCGACAGCAGAGTTATTGGTAGAATAAAATTTATTCAATCTCTGGATGAGGCTACTACTTTGTACACCAGGGTGTCAACAGGCCAGACCAGCTCCATCCATCCAAACCTCAATTTCCGCATACGTTTAGCGACACAAAGCCCTAAGTGGATAGACTAGAAATCAGACGGCCACTTGTCACTTGATCATCCGAACTAGCAGGTTGACTCTCCCTGTCATTGAAGGTTACCACAACAGCCACTGTGTTTTTACTTTTTTCCTCTCGCCGTAGATCACTAGGGCCATTGTCTGTTGCGGTCCTGAGACGTACACCGAGAGCCTCCCAGAGAAGTCTTCAGAGGAGTTTTGGTTACACACATCTCACAGATATGACAGATATCTCAGGCATGGTTAGGAAGTTGATTAATGAAAGGGCCCATTTCATTTTCACACAACGTGCCCATATTGTGGCGATGTCCTGCTCTGGCAGTTGAGCAATGCCGGGGCGTGTCGTGTTGACAATATTTTGATTGATAGCGCTCATGCAGTGACGCTATTTTTAGAGCCGATGAGAGCGCCCGATGTGCCCTCACCGAACACCTGCGAGACAGGTGAGAGACTTGATCTGTGAAACAATCTGCAGAGCAGATGAGTGGAGCGGTATGAAGTAAACAAGTCTTAGATGCAGGAACCTGGGGAACCTGCTTCCGTTGCACTTGAGCAAAGCTCATTTACAGATACATTTTTATTAACGATCCACTTACATTTTGGATGTTTACTTGACAAATGAAAGCTGTGGCTGAACATGTATTCTTATGTCAAATCATGGAAATACAGAACTAATGTGAACTTCGATCTTAAGACTAGTGTGTGGGCGGCTGGCGGTGTGAATCAAAAGGCTCCGTGGACAGGCAGAAGCGTAATAGGCCAGAGATAAGACCAGGGTTTATTTGTATTTTGCAGATTGGAGTCTCCATTCTCTTTGCATGAACAAAAAGATAAAGATTCATCCAAATTGATAAACCAGCTGTTTATGTACGCATGGAAGCAACACAAAGACAGATAAGAAGAACAGCTATGCCATCATTTGTAAAGATTGTAGCACTGTTGTGTTTTACATTTGGCAATCCGTTGTGATGCAATAGATAGTCTTGCTCATTTGGCTCAGCCAAGAAGTATCTATGTATAACCGCCGTTTTTCATTGTTGTAACAGGTTCACTCAATCACTCCAAACTGGCTATTTCTGGAGTGTCAATCAAAAAACACAACGGCTGAAAAGAAACACGTAGCACTCATACCTGCATGCACCACAATAGTGTCATGAGGGTTGATGACGAGGTTGTGGTTGTTTATCACAGAGTGCAGGCTGGAATCATTATGTTCAGGTATGACCAGGTGAGTGAAAGGGTAAGAGAAGCCAGCTGTGGCTCTGATGCATGGGCAACCAGTGGCCTCACCCCAGAGGAACAGGAATGAGGGCACGGAGGGCAGAGTGAGGTGGGTTTGCAGTGAGAGATCAGGGACAGCCACGGAGAGAGAAGAACCGATTGAAAGACAACCATTTTGGTTTAACTTCTCCTCCTCCTCTTCTAATTTCACTTCCTTCACCTGATCATCCTCCTCCTTCACCTCCTCCTCCTCCTCCTCCTGCCCAGGTGGAAAAGCCACAGCGCTGTCCGTCATGTAGGAGCAGTTCATGCCTCTGGGCGACGTGTGAACTTGGAAATATGTTAGCTGGGCTGCATTAGTGCAGAGACAGCGCTCACGCAGTGACGCATGTACGAAGCACACACACAGGAGTGTGTTCACGACTGACTAAGAACTGAATAAAACTAATTCACCCCATTGTTGAACCTCCATTTATTCAAATGTCTCCAATGGATCATTCCGGGTCTGCAAAATACAAATGTACCACAAAGTATTTCTCTCCCCATTGATCTCTATTTCTAATGAATGATATATCACGTATACATGAGTTAATCAGAAGGGGATTAGCAGGGTATATATCCACATCAACAACACTCTGCGGCTACGGAAGGCTGCCTGGGCAACAAACGCAACCACAGCCATCACAACGATCCAGGGATAATAAGCTAGCTTACACAGTTTACTATTGCTCCAGACCTCATTCAGAGACAAACCTCAGCACTAACAGAGCCGCGGGGCGACAACTCAGACTGACAGCTGTAAAACGCCAGCACAATGGGAACATACAGCCCCGATCGCACTCATTCCACTGAGACTCAAATGTACTTGTCTGGGCCACAGTTGAATTCAAGGCAATTTTGACTTTGATTGATTGACTGGCAGTCTCAAACCACAAGGCCTTCCAATTATAACAAGTGCATGAATCTCTCTGGGAAACAATTCTGTTATTATTCAGGTTACCTGTGTATGCAAACAGACATATTTATTGCAACAGTTTGAAGACACACAAAAACACAACCTTGACGGATTCTGGAGACACTAATCGACACTGTCTATTGTTATTGTAGCAAATATTTTGGTACATTGTTGACTAATTTTCATTAGATTTTATTACCGTGTGCAGTGTTTACCGTGTTGATGACTTTATGACTTAATGACTTAATCAAAAGCGGTACACGTCCTTTCAACAGCTTGGAAACGTCCTCCACGAAAAGTCAAATCCAGGGTGAGAAAATTCCCCCTTGTTGAAAGGGAGTTAATGTTTGACATACACACACAGCTTAGCTGCACAAAAAGAGGAACACACATGGTGATATACACACACACACACACAGCTGCACAAAAAGGAAGAACACACATGCTGATGTGGCCTTCAAGCACATGCATGTGCATGTGCACGTGCGCGCACACGCACACGCACACACACACACACACACGCACACACAGCACACCTGTGCTTGGTTCTCCAGGTCGCTCTCTGCTGCCCCGAGGGTCAGGGAGATGAATGTCAGACATACACACTGACAGGACTAATGATGAATTACACATATATTAGCACACAGCCCGGGGGCAGCCTCCTCTCACTGACACCAGCGCTCACACGGATACGTGCATGCAAAAGTCACAGGCACACAAACATGCACATGCACACACACACTTCAAAAGGTCAAAACCACTTCATTGGAAAAAGAAGACTGAGGGCACCTGTGCTCATGCACACACACACACACACACACACACACACACACACACACACACACACACACACACACACACACACACACACTCTCTTTTGATGACAGGCACTTCCACTTGAGGAGGCGAAACAATGCTGAGCTGAGCATTGTATCACTCACTTCCTGTCTTGCGGGGGGGTCAAAGGTTAAACACTCCTCATTCTCTCTAAACCCTAACAGAGGAACGGGGGGAAGACAGAGACACACCATGCAATGTGCTAGCTCGCCCCTGCATGCCCCTCAGATCTCTCTCTCTCTCTCGCTCTGTGTGTGTGAAATGACTCACAGCCTGGGCTGATAATACCGGACCGACAAGAGACATACAGTATCAGAGAGTTACCCACTTTAGCAGCACTTCACCTGCACTTTGAAGTAACCATGGCGCAAAGGCAAAGAAAACATGTCTCCGTCAGCGCGGTTCAGTCCTGTGATGAACATCACCAAACCTCAGGGAACGGTATGCAAGTCACAGGGAAGCCAGCGTTGGAAACCTGTGATGGCATCACAGTGGCGCAGACCGATCGAACCGGAGTAGAACAATCGTGCAATGGAGTTGTACGTAACCTGTAAACTACATCTGTATGGTAAGTTATAGTTTTTGTATATAGCGACACCCTGCAGTGTGCGTATGACAGATGGGATGCTTTACATGAGTAATTAGGCAGCTCTGTGGCCAGACAGCCAGGTGTGTCTAGCTACTAGCTAACCCTACCACCCCCAAACCCCCCACCCCCCCTCCCCCCTCCCTTCAGCGCACTGTGCAGTCAGTCAGCAGGGAGCTTCCACTAATCCTCCTCCGTCAGTCAGCTCAACCTCCACCCTAATCCCCCGGGGAGGCCGCACCGTGGCAGAGAGCTCCTGACTTTAAACGCAGGGAACTGACAGCTAAGCTGGGGCCGCGACACCCCGGGGTAACCCTACACTCCCCCCCCCCCCCCCCCCCCCCCCCCCAAATACACACACACACACAGAGACACAGACACACACACACATACATACATACACAGTGATGACAGACACCCATGCCGAATGTCTAAAGATGCTAAACCATGCACCGGCCAGCCTTGGAGACTGCAGAAGTCAGAACAGAGAGGAGATGCTACAGACCATTGGGATGCACACAAAATATGAACACAAACATTCACCGTTTTGTTTTTACATTGCATGGTCGGCCGTCGTCCCGCTGAGCCAGACAAGAGACATGCTGCTCTGTCTGCTTCATACAGACCTCAGACACACCGGAACAACCCTAGCCTGAACGTCCATACAGGCCTGCCCTGCCAGTGCACAACAACTCGCTCCACGTTGTGTGCTGAAAACGAAAGATAAAATAATAAATAAATCGCCCTCGCTGGGTCCCGGCTGGCAGGATACGGTGCGCATTCTTCTGCTGCCAGGCTAGTCTCCACCAGTCTGAAGCCACATAATAGAGACCCGTGACTAGTAGTCTGGAACGGCTATGAATGATAGGTAGAGCGTTACGATGCCAGACCATAATGAGCGGAAACGAGATGCACACAGAGATACACAGCCAGAAATACATACACCCTGGGAGTGCATGAATCATCACGGCAGATTGAAGGTATGTTATGTCATTAAAAGTCTATATATATACGGGGGACGGTGATTGCAGTGAGTGCATCAAACAGGACTTAACAGCACCTATCATTTCATAGTGTGGCTCCATGGCATCCAAGACTGGCCCAGAATTTAAATTTGAAATGTTAAATTTGCCCGTAGTGTTCTAGTGCATTGACCATTATCCCCACATGGTCTTCAGAAAAGGCTCTGATCCCTCTAAACTCCCTCCTCCAAATAAATGAATACACAATTCACTGTCTGCTACTTGGGACTCAGTGATCTATGGTTATTGAAAACAAAAGACAGAAAAAAGCCCATTTACTCAAGCATTTAAGTGAAACAAATGGTTAAAAAAAAACACCCGTTTATCACTTATGGCACATGAATGCCTTAACATTAGGTATCTGCCTGGGCTTCAGCTGACCTCTGTCTGGCTCCTGGGTTATGGACCTATTGTTCCGCAGGTCTGCTACTTTCAAAACACACACGTGCACAACCCCAGCTGTAGCCAACGGTGGAGATTGTGAGAAACCCGGCAATTTTAGTTGTTTAGCTTAAAGTCTGTGTAAAGTAAATTCAGTGATTTGTTTCTAAACACATTATACATGTTAGAAAATCATTGCTGAAGACATGAGACACAGCGAGAAAAGACTGTGAACTATGTAGTACTGAATTGTGGAGTTGGACCGTTAAAACAGTTTTTTCATCCTTTTTGTTTTTCCAGATTTTTTGGGCGGGTCTGAAATGGGGGCTCGATGACGCACTGGGACCCCCGGAGCCATGACCCCGCCCCTAACACTATATTAACACGAGAGCGCATTAGCATCAGTGGTTCTCCCGCTCAATCGTGAGTTACTAACTTAACGTTACACTTACTACAGCCTACAGTTTACTAGCTAGCTATGCCTTCGTCGCCCAAATGCATCTTCCCTGGATGCCAGAATTTACATTTACATCCATGGTGCAACGCCCTGACGTGATTTTACATTGTGTAGTAGGGATAGCTACCGAAACCCAGTATTATATGGGCCCCAGGGCTAAATTATGAAAGTAAAGTATTGATAAGCTCTGACGTTACCGGTTCTTTTATCGGTTTTATCGTTTTGGTGTAATTTATTATCACCTGCAGCCTCTCCTCTGCTGTGTCAGAACTGACCGTCCCGACAGAGCAGAGGAGAGGCTGCAGCGGGACGGACAGTGTTACACAGAGAGAGGAGGAGAGGAGCTTTCTGAAACCTAATTCTATATACTTGCCATTATTTTTAATCATTCAAATTTGGCTGGGTGGTTAATAACACATTTTTCTGCGGTGTGACGAACTCAGAACACGTATTTCTTATTGCTTTACACAGACTTTAACTGTCACAGTTCAAGAAGAACCAAACACAGCAGAATATACAGACGGCAGATTATTTCACTCATAGCGTCTCACAGAACATTAGCCTGCACTTCACATGGACGGTGAAAGCCACCAAAACAACAACATGGTACATAACTCCACACGTGTACAGCATGTGAGACTCACCACTTCAGTGGGGCGGAAGTATTTGGGGTCGACTCTCACAAGTACGGCGCCTGTCTCCTTGTTACGGCCAATCTCCTGCTCATCTTTACCCTCCCACCTGAGGGAGAGAGAGGGGGGGGGGAGGGGAGAGAGAGTGAGTTTTTCCCACAGTTGACATTTAGTTTATTATTTTAAGGTTTTCCAAAAGACAAAACATATGTAACTGTATTTCAGTATGTGAGCACATACACACACACACTTACACACGCGCACACACGCACACACACACACACACACACACACACACACACACACACACACACACACACACACACACACACAAACCTACAACGGTTAATGTGAGGACCGACAGATAGTAGCTCATGTCAACATGACTGAGCGCTTCCTGAATAGAGTGACAGAAGAGGAAAGGTGGGCGAGTCAAAGGTCAATTAGCTGGGGGTGGGGTGTGAAAGTACTGTCTCTGTGTGTGTGTGTGTGTGTGTGTGTGTGTGTGTGTGTGTGTGTGTGTGTGTGTGTGTGTGTGTGCATGCGTGCGCTTACACAATTGTCGTGCCCACGTGGATGAAGGCCTTCTCCACAAACTCCCTCACGCTGTGCACCTCCCCCGTGGCGATGACAAAGTCCTCCGGTACTTTGTGCTGCAGCATCAGCCACATAGCCTGTGGGCGGGCGAGAGAGATAGAGAGACACAGAGGAAGAGAGGGAACAAAAGAGAGAGACGGACAGAGAGTGAGAGGTGAAATCACTGGGAGATCATAAAGACGGCTCCACGCTCCGCTCTGGACGCGGCCCAACTCACAACTCCTGACAGACAGGAAGTGAACCTGTGACCCCGGGGAGAGCCATCCGTCCGTACCTCTGGCCTGACGTCACTAGCAGGGGCTCATGGGACACATGTCGTGGGAACGGGACGGCGGCCCTCCCACAGGCCCACCGTTGGCACACACATACACAGACACACACAGACACACACATGCATGCGCACACATAAATACAAACACACACACACACACACAGACACATAAATACAGACACACATGCACGTGCACACACAGGCGCACACACATAAATACAAACACACACATAAATACAAACACACATGCACGTACGTGCACACGCACGCACACACACACAAATACAAACACACATGCATGCACACACACGCACACACACACACACATAAATACAAACACACATGCACGCACGCACGCACGCGCACACAGACAAATAAATACAAACACACATACACAGGCACACACACACACACACACACACACACACACACACAACCAAAGTGAGCAAACAAGGACACATGGCTCTACCTCTACAGGACCAGCCAGTACCCAGCTGTGGGTATGATTCAGCGCTGAATGGCGGACAACCATCTCCAGTGAGTGAGTCCTGACGTGTTGCCGTCATGGTCTATTTTTTCCACCCAGGCAAGTTATTATTCTTAGCCTGTAGAACCAGTGAAAGCTGATAGCCCCGGGCTCCAGGACAGAGGAGGCACTATATTAAAACAAGGAGACAATCGAACACAGGGCTCCGGCGTGGGGATATTTATGGTGACCCGGGAGCCAAGGGAAGGTCAACGCTGAGAGGGATCCTCGGTGAGACCAGCCGGATTACAGAGGCCTCCGTGTGGACGCAGAGGATAACAGACAGGCTGGCAGATGGATACACACACGCGCACGCACACACACACACACACACACACACACACAGTTCAGACAGCGCATGGTCTGAGAGAGA
>OOFB01035755.1:0-10462 GCA_900323305.1 Trachyrincus murrayi
GAACAGAGACACCCACCCCCCCAGCGGTGGACCTCAGCATTTCTCCCTACCGCCACACCTCCAGTTCTCCAGAGACCACCAACGGTGCCCACGTCCCCTCAGCGGTGAGTCACACACACACACACACACACGGACACGGACAGACGCACGCACACACACACACACACACACACGGACACGGACAGACGCACGCACACACACAGCAAATAACTCCTCCTGCATATAAACAATAAAAACACACACACCCAAATGCATTCACCTGCACACACACACACACACACACACACTTCAGACTCCACATTGCACGCTCCTCTATTGTCCATGGAGGGTCAGCTGAGTGCTGGTGCTGGGTTGGGGGGGGGGCCTGGTGTCCCAGCCTGGCCAGGGGAGCTGGGCCGAGCACCCAGGGCCTTGAGGGCTTGGGGGAGCGATGGGTGCAGGACGGGTGGGGTAGCCTTCATCAAATACCTCTTGTGTTCCCAACAAGCACCCCTCTCTCTCTGTGCTTTGCACTCAGTGGCCCTGTGTGTGTGTGTGTGTGTGTGTGTGTGTCTATAATCAGATTTAGGACAAGGTACTGCCAAGCAGACCTCACGCCATCTAATTCAATTCTCCCCCCCCCCAATTGAATTGACCCATGCTGGCTGTGGCCATTTAGCCTCTCTCTTCACCCCAGACAGAAGTGAACACACACACACACACACACACACACACACACACACACTCCCCTAACGTCTAACACAACAACCCACATAGCTATGCATGCAGAGGCAGAGGCTGAGAGGAGGGAATTGGTCACATTTTATGAGATTTGTCACATACGCATTTTTGACATAGTTGGAGACGCTAAGACAGCCACAGGATTGTGATCCATTTTCACCCTTCCATCCAATCTCCCTCACACAGTGTGTGTGTGTGTATGTGTGTGTGTGTCTGTGTGTGTGTGTGTGTGTGTGAGCCAGAGCATTAGCATTCTGAGCTCCAGATGAGGCTCAGTGACTAAGACTCTCACATTGGGCTTACTAGTCCTTGCATATGTATAGTATGGACTACAATGTATAGAATAGGTATAGAAGCACACGATTCAGTGCTGATCGGAAGGACACAGTACCCAGGAACAATCCAATGAGATCCATTGCATTGTGGTATGAATACCGGACACTCATGCAATCCGCTTCTTTTGTGTATTTCCTCCTTTGATTCTTCCCAGGATTCTCACATTCGTTACGTAGAGGGCGGAGCCTCCTCGCAGACCTTTCAGTTCTTTGTTCCGATTGGAGCAGGGGCGGGACTACACCTGCCGTCCTCCATGTTCATTGGCCAGGCCAGTGACAGGCGCACCTCTCCGGACCTCTCAGCGGACGAACAGCTCGTCTGTCACTGGAAGAAGGTAGAGGCAGGAAACGATGTCCTAACGGTCCTTTTTTATTTCGGATCTTGTTTTCCAAAGAGTCCAAAGAGACTGATGATCTGCTTGGTCTCCAGTGTCACCTGCTGTTCGACTCCCTCCAAGACCTCGTGGACCACGTCAACGACTTCCATGTCAAGCCTGAAAAGGATTCTGGGTACTGCTGCCATTGGGAGGGCTGTGCACGCAACGGGCGAGGTTTCAACGCCAGGTGAGAGCTCTCTGCCCCCTAGGTCATGTCTAGAGGTCATTTGAGTTGATGAAGGACCACATACACACACCTAAAGGAGCAGGGACCCTTGTTACGTTGAGGGTTTTTATGGACTATTGGTGGTGTTCCACTCTCCAGGTACAAGATGCTAATCCACATTCGCACACACACCAACGAGAAGCCCCACCGCTGCCCCACGTGTAACAAAAGCTTCTCCCGTCTGGAGAACCTGAAGATTCACAACCGCTCACACACAGGTCAGTGTCACACACACACACACACACACACACACAGCGGGCAAATGTGTTCCATCCCATCCCAAAGTCGGGAGTGTTTGACTCCCGATGCACAAAGGTTCCTGGTTCGATGCCTGTAACCCACCTGTCGGCATCTTTGAGCACGATGCCTGAAGAAAATGTCAGTTTGACACGCTAGTCAAGCATTGAGTGTATGTTTCATGAAAGCATGGCCATGGGAAGATGCAGGTCTATACACTCATGAGGGGATAACCTACAAACCTAACGTAGCAATGGAATAAAGCGGCAACAATAAGAACCATGCAGGGGGTGAGGTTTGAGGGCTAAGGAGTTTAAAGTTATGACCACCCGAGGATTAGCCTGGCGAGAGCCAGCCCTCGCACGGAAATTATTATTTCCTTGTACTAGGTCTGGGATTCGTCCTCGCTGGTCGCTCATAGACCGTACAGCCGATTGAAACAGATGTTTACATGTAGTAAACGTGTGTGGTTGGGGTGCTGTAAAGGGGTGCCGTGGTGTGGAAATGTTTGAGAAGCACTGCAGTAGAGAGCGTGTTCTGCATGTCACGGTCGGCTCCCGAAGGCGGTCGTATATCAATGCAGCCATAGCATCGGTTTTAGCCGAAATAGATGTTATAACAGCAATAAAACACAAATGTAAATGCACTGTCGGATTTTTATCAGAGGGAAAGACGTGAGCCGTGTGTTCCCTGTTCTTCGACTGGATTCTTAAAGAGCCGTATCAGCTTGCTCCGTCGGTGACGTTACGTTAATCTGATTGGCTGAAGGTGTTGTCCGTCAAGGCATGGCTTCAAATCAACTGCTTAAGGCAAAAGGCCAGACTCTCTTGAGAAAGGTAGTGAAAAGACCTCCCAAGATACCCGAGGATGTCCCCTTAAGGGTCATTTACAATGGGCCGTTTATCGGACATGTCTTCCCTGCATATGTATTCACTGTAATACACTGTCAATTCACTGTCGCTTTGGAACAAAGTGTCTATATAGCACTAAAATACTAATATGTGTATGATGTATGACTCCCCCTCCAGGTGAAAAGCCCTACATCTGTCCTTACGAGGGCTGTAACAAGCGCTACTCCAACTCCAGCGACCGCTTTAAGCACACGCGGACACACTACGTGGACAAGCCCTACTACTGCAAGATGGTGGGCTGCCTGAAGCGCTACACAGACCCCAGCTCCCTCCGCAAGCACATCAAGGCCCACGGCCACTTTGTGGCCCAGGACCAGGGCTGTCTGAGCGGGATGGGCTCCCTGCTGAAGGCGGGTCCGGGCGGAGGCGTCGTTGGCGTCAAGGAGTCGGCGCTCTCCTACCCGAGCGGCGCCCACATCCTCCTCCCCGGCGCGGCAGCCGCCCTGCTGGGGGGCCGCCACGCCCTGCAGGGCCTGGGGGGGGGGCTGCCGCTCTCCCCCATCAGCTCCCGGCCGCTAGACCTGAGCGCCCTGGGCTGCCCCGGCTCCCCGCCCGCCGGACTGGGAGGCTCGTCGGTGCTGTCCTTCCACGGCTCGGCGTTGGGCCTGGCCAAGTCCTCCCTGCTCTCCCCCGCCTTCCCCTCCTCCGCCCTGGGGCTGATGCCCCACGGGGAGCGCCGGGCCCACGAGCACCACCAGGCCCAGGGGAGGAGGAAGGGTCGGGGGGAGGACAGGGGGCACAGGGTGTCCGGAGGAGGGGTGCTGAACCTCTCCATGGCGGGGACCCATGACCCCCTGTCCTGGGTGGTCATCCCCCCGGGCACCGTGCTGCTGAAGCCAGCTGTGGTCAACTGACACCTCCACACACACACACACACACACACACATGCATGCACACACACACACACACACACATGCACACCTTACACACATTCCACAGGAGCTCAGGGGGTGGGGTGTGGGTGGGGTGAACGCTTTGGGGAGAAATGGGTGGGGTGGGGTGGGGGTTTTAAAGGTGGTAGAGGTCAGCTCGCACAATCAAATCCAGACCATACTTTCTACAAGGCCTGAAGAGCCTAACAATATGAGGCCTAACAATATGTATGTATACAACAAAAACTATCAAAATTAACACACCCTCTGCAGGAGATGAACTCAGCACCTCACGGGAAACCTGTCCCCGACACACAAGTGTTTTGTCGCTGAGACTCTTGGGCCGGAGCTCTTCAGGACTACGTCGAGCTGGCATTTGGATCAGGGGGAGAACGGTCACTATGCTAACGGGCGTGTGTTTATGTTGATTTTGTACGTTTTTTTCATTCCTACCGGCACGTTGTCTGGACCCGGTCCATGGGTGTGATGGTCTCCATGTGCTGTGTTCCTCTTAAGGTCCTGGTGGTTGTTGTTATTTTTATTATTGTTATTATTATTATTATTATTGAGTATTTATGTGACTGCTGGTTGACAGTGTCCTTGTTGTGGCCTAGCAGTGGGACAGATACACCATGATACACGACGACGTACCCGCTGCTGGGCCCGCAGACAGTCTTCACTTATGAAGCGTTGACTTATCTCACTGCCGTGGCGGTTAATATGATTCTGACAAACTTGCTTAGCAACAGCAAGTGAAATAACCAGACTCAGATCGAGAAAGTTCTGAGTCTAATAGGTTGCGGTTCACATCCTCGGACAATAGTAGTATTACTGCCTGTTAGAATGTGGCAATTTAACCTAGCATAGCACTTAGCATAGAACCAGGCTATAGTGTTGGAACCTCACAATTTGCTGCTAACCTTAACAGCTCTTCCAGTGTCGCGCTGGTAGAGAAACGCTTTTGACAATCTGCACCCCCTTGGGTGAAGAGGGTGATGGACACTAGTGACTCGACTTGAGGGCACAGAGCCATCTGAGGCTCTGAGACACAGACGAGAGTTGTCACCTGGTGACGACCAATTATCTTCTGTTATCTTCTTTAATTTTTTACATCAATGCTGAAAGTCACCGGCGCCTCTGGCACCCCCTTCTGGCAGCCATGATACACTGCATCCCGCCGCCCAAACGGCAAAACTCACCCTGTTTTCCCCCTCTCTTCCCAGCTTGTTCAACTCTTTTCCCCATAATTGAATCAGCACGGCCAGTCTGCTGCGTATGAAAGGGCCACTGTGGTGATAAACACTGGTATATTTGTGTTTGAGGTGACTTAGCCACGTAAACCAGCTGTGAAAAACAGGTGGTAGCCCGGTTCGAAGCCTGACTTAGCCATGGGTTTTGACCCGAGCACAAGGGTTCCAAAACATGCCAGAAGAATACCAGACCTTGAGCGGGCCGGGAAGTGGGTTTTGGTGTCGACAGGAGGGTAGGGTACTAGGGTAGGGTGCCACGTACAGCTGGACTGAACAGAAAGCCAATTAGTCAGTAACAATCCTGCCTCATTTTGTGTGGACCAAACTGTCAAACTTACCTTTCATGGTTCAATATTTTCCAGGTTTGAGGTCAACATGCACTTAGCGCAATATATTCTCCACATTAAGACAAATAATTACTGCCAAGTCATGCATCTTCAAACCCTTTTTACTCTGCGTTTTCAGCAGGCTTTGCCAGGGTTACCTTTGCTTTTGGGGTGTGTGGGTGATAATGTGTGTGACCACCGTGTATTGTGTCGTGTGTGTGACCGCTGGGAGCTACAGAGAAGAGGAGATGGGGGGGGGGGATTCATCTTAAACACAAGGAACATTCCCTCAAGAAACCCATGCAACCCTCCTCTCTCTCTCACTCCCACCCTCCTCTCTCTCTCACTCCCACCCTCTCTCGCTCTCACGCCCACCCTCTCTCGCTTGCTTCCCCTGACTTCTTTTTGTCATTAGGGTTTTTGCGTAGGTCGGTAACAGCGTTTCATGTCATTGCTCTCTTATTTTAGCCGTCGTTTTTTGGCAGTTGTACGGACGAGACATTGTTCTGATGTCGAACTGGCTTTCATTACGCGTGTGCTGCTTTTTTTATACGAGCTAAAAAAAAAAGAAAGAGAGAGAGAGAGAGAGAGCGTGAGAATGAGAGAGAGAGGCATGTCACCCTGAATTAAAAGGTTCAGGGAGATTTGAACAAACCACACAGCATGACATTCCTCTGGATGACAATCACCTAGCTGTGACGAGGAACAGTAGCATGGTAAGGTCTGTTAACGGCCTGTCTGTTAACTCCTTAATAGGAGGATGTGCCTCCGACATCTTGTCCTAAAAGTGTCCATTATGGCCGTCCTAACACAAGCCTGTCTCTGGGCCGTGTCGGAGTCACTAACACTGTGTGATTTGTCTCAAATGTGTCATTTGAGTTGTGCGCAAACAACACACACATATGTATAGAGACGCACATGGACATACACACAAACACACAGACACACACATACACAATTACGCCAAAACCACCAAGAAACAACAGACCAACAGTAATTCTCTCAAAATGGCTGCCTGAGACAGAACGAGGGGCACAGAGAGAGGGAGTGGTTGAGAGAGTAATCGAGTGTAGAGCGCTTCCATGGAGCTCCCCTCCATGTGAACACCTACACACTGGGGCCCCTGTCCCCGGAGTCCCTGGCCCCGCAGTGCCCCATGCGGAAACCCCTCACGAGGGTGCCAACCACACAGCTCGCCAGCCAGCCAGCCAGCCAGTCAGTCAGCCAGCCAACCAGCCACCCAGCAGGGAAAATAGGCCAGTGAACTCTGTCTGCCCTCTTGTTGTTTTTTATAGATTAAAACCCCCTAAACTCCACCACAGCCACAAAGGTCTTTTTAACCCGATATGAGGTTGGGGAAAACACACACACACACACACATTGCCAAAGGCGCAGAAAACAACAGGAATAGCAAGAAACAAAACATCCTCTTTTTTCAGAAAAGGGCGAGGATGGTCAAAATGAATTACAGTACTGTACCGTTATACAGGTATTAAGGCGCGTGTACTAGAACACGGTTTCCCCGGCAACAGTGGAACCCACAGACACGACTCTCCCTCTCCTCTGGCTCTCCCTCCCTCTCCTCCCGTTAGTTTGACGACGAGACCCTGAGCTCGTTTAGGGCAGAAGAAAGCTGAGAAATAAAGACGCAGACCCTTCCAGGGTTCGACACGTTTTCAATATTCAAAATAAGCTGTTTGATCCATGAACCCTTTGCGCTCGACTTGTAATTAGCTGCACTTTTTCTTGACCCCTCTAAGAGTACATTGATGAGGGGATGCCATATTAAGAATCAATTGTTTTTTTTCTTTATCACTGTCAAGCTTTGTTTTTGTTTTATGTTTTGACTGGTTTGAGGACCAAGGACAAATTGTAACAATCGTAATGCTTTGTCGTCAATATCTCCTCAAATGTCTTAAATTGTAAAGTGTTTTCTTTCTCTGGATCGATGGCATCAATGATAAAGCGGTACATGACCCCAGGAGTTAAAGGTCTAGCTAATGAACAGTGTAGATGGGAACCTCAAGCTAGCGCTAACACATTTCCCATAGCAGGACATGGAAGAGCACGCTAGCTAGCTAGGTCGGTGTCTGCTTACACAGAGCGCCAATGACTGATGTCGCAACAGCGATGCACAAAGGGTTAACGATAAGACAAAGGCCACGTGAGGCCTGTTCCAAGTTATGTTTTTGCACATTTGTGAGATTCTAATGTCAGTATTTTATGTTTTCCAAGTGCCTTTTCATAGGTGAAATATAGAAGCTATAAAGTATACAAAAAAATATTATATGAATATATATATAAATATATTTTCCTGCCATCATGTTCTGTGGTTGAACAGAATGCAGAATTTTAGAGTTGTAAAAGTCTCCAATTGGTACAACATAGCGATGTTCTCCTGTTTTAGAGGAATTTTATTACGATATTGATAATAAGGTCAATGAAAAAAAAAAGAAAGTGTTTAATAAAGTTGCATTTTATACAATCTGTGCCTTTTCTCTTTCTGACATTATTTCACATTTTATTTCCACAAGTGCTCTCCAGTGGTCCGACCACACTATTCCATAAAGCTTTCCACTAAAAATGTTTAAATTATTTTAAATAATTAAATACTATTAGGAATCAGTGTCATTTGGTAGAGCAAATCACAAGCAAGCAAGCAATCCTCTGAAAACACGGAGCGCCTTATTCTTCTCGTCCTCCTATGTCAAATCTAACCGCATATTAATAATAGCCACAGAACAATAAATGCAATGCAACATTGTTCTGAGAGCGTTGCCGGAATGTGCCGTTATGTGTCCAAAAACAGGATGTAAGGGGAGGGAGCGAACGAGTAGGCGGGGAACCCGGGATGTGAGTTGAGGGTTCAGGGTTTTAATTGGTGACAGTGGGAGTACCTGGCTGGCTGGTTTCAGGCCCCAACCGTGCTATTATTGGTCGGAAGGTCAGGCCCGCCCACTTCTGACACGGCGATCCAAAAACCGAAGAGGTTGAGGCAATTTAATGTAGACTATAAGTAAAGGGCATGTTTGGTTGGATAACCGCATAATGTGAACCAACAAGGTATCAATGAGCAAATATCATTCAAATGATACCAAACATATTGACACATTTTCCAGTCGAACGAAAAAGACTAAGGATTTTATTGGGGATTATAATTTACAGGGGCCGGGGGAGGGAAGGATGAGGACCGGGTGAACGCTTCATGTTTCCGTGTTTCGCTGCTTTTGCTGCGACTGCTGCTTGTCTTGTGCCTGGATGCTGAGCTCTTCATCTAGTCGCTCCTTAGCCCGTACCACCTGGAGACAGACACACACACACACACACACACACACGTCAATTTATCATTGAGCAAACAAATATGGCGTTCCCGAGAAACATTGTAACAAGACTGAACTCGACGGTACATCGGAACATCCAACAGTAACCAACAGTAATCCAACAGTAACAAACTTGACATACTGTATGCTGAATGGGGCATCTCTCGCCCAATCACAGAAGAGTCACTACGATCTGGTTGGCCCGTTACTTGGCGGACCTGATAGTTGCCGAGTGCAGGTACACATACCTTCGACTGCAGGTAAAACGATCCTCCCGCAGCCTTGTCGTTGGCTTGGAACAGATGCTCGTAGCTCTGCGGAACGGGTAGAGTAGTTAGTTATGGTGCACGTCACACACACACACACACACAGAGAATGTCTGCGTGTCTGTAGACCCAACTGCAGAGTCAGCATACGCATGCTACCTAACACAGCTTCAACCCAGCGGTACCGTACCTTCTGGATGTCTTCGGGGGAGAGTGTACCGATGTTGAGGATCTGCTGGGCTTCCTGTAGGCTCATCCCAGTGATGCTAGAGGCCGCGGCCGACTCCTGCCCTGACCGACCCCTGGCCTGAGCGGCAGCCTGGCTGGCTGTGCAAGGCACACACAAAACCAAAAAATGTAAATAACATTTTGGACTATACAAACAAATATTCTACCACAACAAAGTCTGGCTGCCAGCTGTCGTGCTATTGTGTGGAAGATACCTGCGTACTCCTGTCGTAGTGCCCGGGCAAACGCTCTGCCCACGACCTGTGCTCCCATCATAACGATTTGAGCAAGGTATCTGGCCTGAAAGAGAAGCAAACACACACTTCACTTTGAGCATGAACCTAATAGACCTCTAAGTCACGTGTGACAGACATGTGCATGGCAGAGAGGACATGTGCCATGTAGTCATTCAGCAGAAGCCTGTGTCCAAAGCAACTTAGTGAGTGTAGATGGAGGGAGTGGATGAGCAGGTAGGGGTCTAGATGGAGGGAGTGGATGAGCAGGTAGGGGTCTAGATGGAGGGAGTGGATGAGCAGGTAGGGGTCTAGATGGAGGGGGTGGATGAGCAGGTAGGGGTCTAGATGGAGGGAGTGGATGAGCAGGTAGGGGTCAGTCCTCTGGTCGTCCCGCTCCATTGACAAACACATACAATGTTGACTTTTTAGTCAGTGATCTTTCTAGTTGCCCTTCAAAAAGTTCCGCATTAGCATTTCTATGAAACTGTGTTTAAAAAAAAAAGGACAGAGGCAGAAAACACCATTGAGAAGATCATGCAGAAGAAGCCCTGCTCTTTTAAAACAGAGTTGCTCTGTTACTGAACAGCACACTTACTCAGACGACATGCACAGGATCACAACGGAACACGCCCTTACCATTTCATAAAACAAGTAACATCGACCTCGACGGGAACGCGGTGGTTTATTCTTCACATGTACTCCATGGACGCACTCCCGATCAATGTCACGGCGCGGGGTTAAAGTTGAAAGTTCACGGTAAAGATGTGTGGAGTTCAAGCAAGCCCAACGTGGGATGTCTGCCGGAATTGTAACACCGCCACCTAGCGACGCGGAGGTGGATCGCAGCAGAGATGCAACGCCTAATAGGCACCTGCATATTATGCAATTATCAAGTTAAGTTACACGGTGAAAACTCCATACGTTTCAAAAAGTATTTATTTTCAATGCAACAATGAAAATGTCCCACGAAGCCATTAAGTAAGACAAGATAACACAGCACTAAACATTACAATGTAAAAAAAGATTAACATTGGAAGTGCTAAAGAACATCCCAGATAAGACCAAGTTAGAAATTGCAGGCACGAATACGTCACACATCGACACTAACGACCCCTGTTCACTTTAGGAACGACACAAGCTGCATTTCCACGTGAGGTT
>OOFB01035756.1:0-12101 GCA_900323305.1 Trachyrincus murrayi
GTGACGTGCGGCACCAGGCCTGCCTCAACAGCTGAGTCAACATCATGCTCCAAAACCACTGCTTTCTGCACTTAGGAACCAGGAAGACCAATCTGTCTGACTGTTGGCGTGCGGTGTGTGTGTGTGTGTGTGCATGTCATTGTTATGTACTCTACACGTGTGTCGTGTGCAATGTTGAGAGTGCATCCGTGAGTCACTGTGAGAATGTATGTGTTCAGCGTGTGTGCATGAGTGTGTTTGTGTGTGTGTGTGTGTGTGTGTGTGTGTGTGTGTGTGTGTGTGTGTGTGTGTGTGTGTGTGTGTGTGTGTGTGTGTGTGTGTGTGTGTGTGTGTGTGTGTGTGTTGTATATCTTGCTGGATGTTCATGCTGATCTAACAGGTGTCATAACAGAGTGTCTCCCTGGGGACCCTTGAAAGAAACACCACAGTCGAAAACAATTGCTGGACTAGTCAGTGTTTTCAGATAATAGTCTCATTCTACCAGGCTGAAAAGTTGTGCAGCACTTCTTCAAATCACTTGTTACACTCAAATTTGAATGGGATTGAGCTAGGACACGCTAGCACCAAAAAATACATTTGCATTGCATTTTTTGTATTCAGTGTGACATGGAATATTTCACTCACTCCGAGGACAATAATTTGCATTTACACACAGCTACTTTTATTATTATCCATATTGCTATTGTTGTGATATTGTTGACATTGTAAATTCCATTGAAATAATAACGAACGAAAGCACGTCGCGTGGAAGGGGTTTTATGGACTTAACGGCCCAGCCGGCCCTCGTGTGTGAGGTCAAGCAAACACATTTCCCAACTCAGGTGGACTTTGTTATCTGATAGTTCGTAAAAGTACTGTTGGGACGGCAACATTTTTTTGTGGCAAACATTGTGTTAGTAAGTTAAATTAACATCACACATACAATTCTACTCCAGCTAACCATACAACTTATGGTAATTACTCATCACCCTTCAGTGCATTGAGTGCATTGAGTAAAAATACAATAAAATAAATAAATAAATATTATATTTGAGCTCCAGTTGTTCTCATTCCCTGGTGACCATAGTGATGTCATCATCGACTTCTTCTGGTTTGCCTCCTTCAGTAACAAAAAGGTCAAAAGTCAGGTCTTTAGGTTCTAGTTTAGATAGGAACTCCTCAGATTATATTATATTAGTGTGTGTGTGTGTGTGTGTGTGTGTGTGTGTGTGTGTGTGTGTGTGTGTGCATTACATTTGATTAATATTATCTGAAATACACAACAATTCAGGAAAAATATCTTTGCTTTTCAATTAATGTAAGCCGATCATGAAGAGTAATTGGAACAACCTGTGTTTCACTAGCGATAGCACTGTCCTTGTGTTTCATTGAATAAAAGTACAGTAGTAGGCCTACTTACTGAAGCACTTCTGTAGTCTCTCGGATCTCTTGATAATGCGGAAAGCCAAGCCAAAGAACAGTAGAGTGGTAAAAAATCCTCCAATAGTACAGCCAATGAGAATAGCAAAGTTACTGGCGTCATCTATGGGTTCATAAAGGAAATTCAGAGTGGGGAGTTGTTTATAATGGTACTACAAATAGTAACAACAACAACACAATAACAACACATTAACAACATTGAGACTACAACTCTAATTATTGTTCATATTTTGGTATATGATTATCATTTATCATGTATGCTTGATTCATACTATATTACTCTCTTCGGATGTATGTATGTGTGTGTGTGTGTGTGTGTGTGTGTGTGTGTGTGTGTGTGTGTGTGTGTGTGTGTGTGTGTGTGTGTGCGTGTGTGTGTGTGTGTGCTTCGCTGTCTAGCAAGTAAATCTGTCTTCTAAAATGATTACACACAAACAACATTAATCTATTCTCTTACACGTGTCTTAATTATAATATCATATAATATACAATCACATTTTTTCGACCTATTTAAATTGTTGCAATTTTTTTGGGGAATCGTTGATTTGCTTGTGCTTTGACAGTCACCGTAGATAGTTAGAAAGGCTACATGGCTCAGTCCAGGGAGATGACATTTGACTTTAGTGCCGTCGTCAGAGAAGGTTGTTGCATTGATGGTCCACACGGCACACAGTCCGCAGTCCTCGTGGACTTCACAGCTGCCGTGAAAGTTCCTGTAAAGGGCCTGCTGGCAGGGAGAAGAACATCAGGGTTCACAGGGGCTATAAGGACGCAACTATGAGCAAGCATTGCAAATTAATGCAAATTAATGGAAGGAAATTAGGAAGGAAGTCAAGTAGAACCAAATAAAAGTCAAGCATACTCTGATGCACACTTATCCAAGGCGACACTGAATATTATGTCATTCATGAGCCGGTAGGGGTTAGGTAGGCCTACTTTGCTTTCTCCGATGCCTACTAGTGGGCTGCGGACATCGGGAATCGAACCCAGTACCTTTTCGTGTGGGAGTCAAACACCCTCTATATCCTGTGCCCCTGCCTCACCTGGATAGGCTCAACCCCCTGATGTCCAGAACAGGTCAGGGTCTTGTTTCCGTGGGGACCATACAGAGTGGACGTGAGGTTTGCTGGCGAGTTCGTGGGCACGCCACAGCGGAACTCGGCACGTTTGCCGACTGCGATGGTAATGTTCTCTGGGAGCATTCTAAAGCTGGGCTGAGCACTCTGGGCTGAAGCAAACGTGAGAGCAAGAGAAGCAGAGAAAGAAGTAGAAAGAAGAGTCAAAAGACCACATTTGTTTTCCAATTACCAAAGCCAGCGTCTTTATTGCATTGTGGTTGCGTTTTTTTAAGTCTGGCCGATGACAGTTTATTGTTTATAGTCTAGTATGTTGTTTATAGTCTAGTATGATACTGAAGATTGTTTGATAAACCTGATACATCTTTCCCACAACTGACATGCAAGAGAACAAAAAGCAAATTCATCCTGAATAAGCTGAATAATATTAAAGGTTGCCTAAACCAAACTATGATTAATATTCAATCCCTGTACATTTTTGTCGTGGAGGTATGACGAGTGAAAATATAAAATGTAAATCAGTCTACGTAACGCATGGCAATGTACAACCAATCTTGGCACGACAAGAGACTTTCCTTTGCATGAGAACAAGACCTTGATCCTGGGATGGTCACATGACCCGTCCTGGAAAAATGACCAGGGTGTCCTTCAGACCAGAGACGTTGGAAGTATTGCACCCCCTATTGATAGCTTCCCTTTACTGCACCAAACGTTGACTCCGGTGTTTATACAGTTTGTAGCCTAAATTGTTTCTTCATAGACTAATTACGCTCTTAATACGCCTTTAATGGAAGTGAAAGTATTTCTGCCAACTTGTTAAAGCGCAATGCAGGCTGCTGGCATAGTGTTAGATAAACTACGGGCACACATGACAGCTCATTTCGGTCAATGCAGGCAAAATGCATAGTAAAACAATAGACTAGTTGTAACGAAGGTATAAATGGCAAATGTAGCGAAGTAAAAGGCTAAAAAATCGGGTACTGTTCTGAAAAGTGAAAAATGTGCAAGGTCCCATCACCTGCAGGTACCTATTACCTTTTTTCGCCTATTTTCGTTTGGCCTCATGTTCTGTTTCACGCAAAATCTTTTTTTTATACACAACGTCCCTGCTTCAGACACAAACTCTAACTGCTCTTCCTGTTGCTTTACAGCAGTGTGTAAAAAAACGTATATATCACTATATCATTACTATAGCCTAATATAGATTGTGTGTGTGTGTGTGTGTGTGTGTGTGTGTGTGTGTGTGTGTGTGTGTGTGTGTGTGTGTGTGTGTGTGCGTGCGTGTATATGTCTGTATTTGTGTGTGTGCGTGCGTGCATGTATGCATTTGTGTGTGCGTCCGTCTGTGTGTATGTATAGATCATGTGCATGTTATACCTGAAGTGGGCGCCATGAGGTGCAGTACAGCCAACAGCAGCACCCCTCTCACCAGCTCTCTCCTTTCATCCACACACATTTGTCCCATTCTGCTATTCCATGGGTCTTAGTTAGAACTGTTGGAGAAAGAAAAACCTCTTTAGCTTAATTTAAAGACTTATACTATGTTTTGAGAGGCATTCTCATAGCTCTCTTTTTCCTAAATGATTTCTTCCTGCTTCTATGCAGATGCGTTATTAATTACGTATAGTTATACAAAGTGATGTATTAATGCACATATTAAAGCCCTTTACGTTGTTGAAAGAGATACAGTTCCATGAAACAACAGGTTTCCATGTAACTTATCATATTTATTTTCTTTACCAGTAGTAATTGTAAGCAACAACAACTGTTTCTCTGGCAAGTAGTCCACTAGAAATACATAAAAATAGAAATTCACACGATGACATCCAACACTGACCTTAAAACAAGCGAGTGCCCCGACGAGTCTGTAGGAAACGTCCCTATCGCAGGAGAAGAGCGACGACGAGGAGGGTGACGCTGACGAAGGCCTCGAGATGAACCATAGCTGTTGCGATTAACTTCTGAGACGATTCAACTCATTTGCAGTCACCTAGCCAAACAAAAAGCTGCTTCTTGTATCACCACCAACTGTCTGTATTACTGGCTAATCTGTTTCTGTCCTGTGTGTTTGTTCATCTTCCTCATGTCCTCCAGAAAGGGAGGGGGAGAAACTGATTTGCAAGAATGATCTTTGACAAGTAGAATATTTGCGCACAGGGTTTCCCTGGCCACACCAGGGACTTTAATAGCATTTTGACTTCATTTTCTCCAATTGCTCCTCCCCGTGCTCCACCTTTCCTAATGTCTCGCTCCTTCCCCACCCTCTTCTTCTGTCAATATCATGGACATTTGACTATGTATACAAAGACATTTGACTTTCAAAGTTGTCCACTTAGTTGCCTTTGTTATTCTTCAAGATTGAGCTGAGATGCAGTCTTATACTGCCAGCAGTATAACGTGCTTGTTATTCTTGAATGCTTGTTTCACTAAACACTGCATTTGTTTCACTAAACCATCACTATTTGCTCAACTCCCTGGTTCCTTGACTAAGTTGTTTTAATGGTGCATCATTGCTGACATAAATAATGCTATATTTCGTATCGTCTTAAATCCTATTAATCCTATCTATTGTCAAGTGCATCTTTACAATGATCTCTTGCTTCAGTAGGAGCTGTTTACCTGAATGAGATTGATTCCGATATTTGTTTGCGTTACAAACCTTGCGTACAGAGGTGTCTACAAGGCTGCGATGGTAGGCTACAGAATCTTTAAAGACCTGAGAGTTGAGACTCTTGTGGCCCTATGAAATAGTGCCACCTGTATCACAAATCCTACATTTGTCAGTCTGGAACAATCTGTGTTTTAGGACTTGGATGGATGGGAGCACGACGAGGCATAGCAATGCTATATGACTATATGCTCTTCACTTCTTTAAAGGCGTTGTAGGTAAGATTTAAGAGCTAGCTATTATTTGAGTTTAATGAGTATAATTTGTTAGAATATCCGTTTCGAGTTGACTGCCTCTGTATGAGCCAATTTAGGTTTTGGACCGCTCCTGGGACCTTTCTGACCAATCAGGGCATCTTTTTGGTGATTGGTTCGGGAATCCATCTTGCCTGTCAATCACTGGTGTGTGAAATGTAACACTTCTCAATCGTGAAGAAGCATAGGGGGAGCAGAGAGGGGACGTTTTTTGGGTTGTTTAGTTTCTTAAATCTTGCTCTCTTCCAATCTTTTCTGCTCACTCTCTCTTTAGAACAATCATATCTTACCTACAGCACCTTTAAGTTTAAAATGGACAGTACAATTGGTAGCCTAATTAGCTGTAAACACTCAAATTTAGCTGTTGAATAGCTACTGAATCAGTTTGAGTACCTCTAATGTTATTAAATGCTCGGCATTTAATGTACTGTTTCTAGCGGCCACTACTGGCCAATGTTATATTTATTTCATGTTTTGTGAAATAGCCTGAACCCATCCATTGTTTTTGTAGGCTCGTGAGTTTGGATTGATTTTTAGTAATTGATTACGATGTTGAAAAAAATTGCCAAATCTGGTGGGAAGTAAAGCAAAAACATATTATCTTATTAGGAGCAGTGTGCGAAATATTTTTAGTGACAATTGCAAAGTGACAAATATATTTGTTTAAGATTTTCCCAGAGACCCCCCAACATTTTGCTGCTGAGGCTTTCAGGGGGTCTCAAGTGTCAATCACTTCGCACCCTGGATAGGAGTCACTTAGTGATAGGAGTTTGGCTGACTGTGTCATTTTGGTTAGACACACCTTAAGGAGGTGTGGTATCTAGTCTGGATACATTTGAAAAGGCATTCAGCACACCAAGAAGCTGACATAACTGTGTTCAGAGATAGACATCTAGTAGCCTGCTCACACTTCCAGGCTTATATAGAAGATGCAGGAGGCAATATACATGCACTCTTAGAGGGCAGGAGGCCTTTAAATATCTTCTTCTTTACGAGAAGGTCCTCTCTGCGGTTTGGAGGAAGGGGCGGAGTTGCATTTCTGGGCGGTCTTGAACTTCACAGCTGCAGCAGTGTTGGAAACACATCAGTACACGCTACACCTGGTGGTGGTACAGAGGAACTACACCCCATCAGTTCCCTGGTGTTATTATTTCACTGCATTAAAAATCTGTTTACCGTAAGTGTTTGAAATGCATACAGACATTTACACCTAAGAATTTTCACACACACACACACACACACACACACACACACACACGCAAGTCAGGCTTCTTTCCCTGACATGGTCGACATGGCTGCCCATTGCAACCAAAATATTTGTGGATATTTTACATACATGCATACATGGAAGATACATTTGGATGGATACATAATGACTTACATGGTACAGACACCTTTATTCGTATTGTACAGTGGATAACTTAATTGGTCTTCTGATTACATTTTATCCTTCGAGATTAGATTGGATCATGCAAACATGGTTAACCTGTTGCCAATATGAGAGGTTTCGGAAAAACGAATGAACAACAAAAAATGTCTTTATTATATTTGGTATATGTGTAAAATTCAAAAGAGTTCAAAAATGATTAAAATCCATTAACAAAAAAAGATGCCATGAAGCACATAAAACTAAATCTGAAAAATGAATAAAACGTAAAAAATATTCTTTTAAATGATTGATCATTCATTCTAATTAGTAATTATTTTTGTCCGATTAATGCAATTGCTAAGAAATCATTTGTACCTAAGCTCATGTTAGTAAACATTACACTTATTTTTGAACATTCCTTATTAATATGGCCACATAAACACACATTCAGAAAGAGGTTATTCAGTTCAATCCTAAATTCAATCCTAAGTATAAACAAAGTCACTGTCCTGCTGGTTTTCAACCTTACACCCTAGATCCCCTTGGGCTCTGCCTTGCATCTGGTCTTGCCATATCCAGCCGGACAGTTTATTCCAAGCGTCATAGATATAAACTACACTAACTACATTAGCATCACGATCAAGGCTAGAATCTCAACATGTGGGAGGTGCGTCTAATCACTCCACCCAACTGTAACCACCCCCATACATTCACGGCATCACCCAAACGTGACCATTCACTCTGTGTGATTCGGCCATTCCAGTTTAACATAACCATTGGAGTGACATTACGCAGCAGTCACAGCGGAAAGTACAGGACAGTAATATATATATATATATATATATATATATATATATATAAAAGAATAAAACTAAAAAAACTGAAATATACAGAACATATGTCAATAAACATGTCTATATGCACAATGTCTATATAGGTTGCGGTGTGTATTTTGGTGTGAATTGTTTTAGTTTTTGTATCATGCATTTCCGCAGCAAATTCCTTATATGCGAACTTGGCAATAAAACACTTTGTGATTGTGATGACTTCAGCAAACCCCGTGTCTTGTCGCGGTGTCAAGACATTGGAATGGTGGTCTTTGTAAGTGCATAGGACCGGGACACTGGAGAGGCCTTCAGTCTCCTGAAAAAAAAACGGGGAAAAGCAGACATTATATTCTTGAAATATTTTTTGAATATTATATTTGATAGTATTGAGGTTATATTAGTATACGATAATCAGGCCTTATACTTACCATCTAAGTGTAAAGGCAATAATGCCAACTACTGCTAGTAGGATTCCGGTAGTAGTTCCGACAATCAACAATCTCTGTCCTCTTGAGGACACCTGGTTTTTTGCTGCCATGAAAAATCGAAAGAACAGAGAAAAAACAATTGCTATTCACAAGACCGCATTACATATAAACAGCCTGTTTTAGCATTAGAACGCAATGTCTTTTTTGGAATATTTGAATGTGCGTTTGTGCTGTTTTTTTAAAGGCAGGATAAGCACATTCATCTCTGGTAAGTGTCTCTGCGACCGGTTGTTTATGGTATCAGTGGAATAAGTCTGGACAGGGGCCTATCAAAAGGTTGTTGAATCCAGGATGCTTCACTTAGGCCCAGCAGTTAGCTTGCTCTGAGTTATCAAGAATTGTTTGTCCTCTCAGACTGTAAACCTTGGATTTCTTTCTTTTTTTACATACTACTATTTACATATGATTACGGTATATTGATATTATTCCATTATTTACAACTTCTTTAAGGTTTTTAAGGGGCATAACAGACTGCTGTGCTACAAGTGAAGCCATGAAGCACACTGTGATTACTCTGTGTTTCATAACTAACAAGTTATGCTCACTGTAACGCAGGTCCACCCAAACCAAAACATGGCACCAATTGCCAATCTTTCAGATAGTTCAGCTTGAAATAATAATAGGCCTAATAATAAACGTATCACAATTTCAAAATCTCAAATGCGATCTATATTTATAATACCATCAATTCTTGCTTGCTATGAGTTGGCGGTCAACAGAAAATACCGCTCCATAGCTCAGCACCTGCTGTCAAACCATGTCCTAACAAGTCATATTTTCTTGTTTTGTCCAATCCTAAAACGCATTCAGTCAATCTAATAACTAAATGAAGGAAAGAAAAGCAGCAACACTGGGCACCAGATCCACAAGCCCTCTGACCAGTGGCATGACCTCTGACCTCATTTAGTAGGGGTAGCCACAGGGGAGTGGCACAGATTAACCACACCACAACACTGTATCTTTGCCTTTTAATTCACTTAATGTTATTAATGTCAGATTTAGTAGGGGTGGCACTCGAGGTGGCCAATGACATTTTTACAGGGGGCACGTGGCCACCCCAGGCCAAACCCCTCGCCCCGCCCCTGGCAAACCTTGGTATGGTTATGTCACGACACACACCCACCTTTTGCACCGTCAGAGAGACTCAGGGTGGAGTTGTGCGAGCCAAGGTTATTCCTGGCCACGCAGCAGTACAGCCCAGGCTCCCCAGTGGTGATGTTTATGACAAGTGTCTGGTCTAGCCCTATGGGTGTAGCCAGGGCCTCCATCGTCCTATCTGCAGCGGTCAGACACCCAGGACCTTGGTGCCAGGTGTACGTATGAACAGGAGGGTTGGCGTTGCTGCTGCAGGTCAAGACTACGCCCTCCGTCAGGCTTCCAGTGGGGAGGACCGTCACAGCTGTGTTATAAGGTGGATCTAATGGGGGGGGAACGCAATGGTATTACTACAGGGTTAAAAACAGACAATAAACATGACATTTCATGTACATTTTCATGTATGCATGCATATGTTTCTTTATGTCACATTTGTATATTGTATTGCTTTACATTTACACTTTACACTTTACATGTTTATATGTTTTAAAATTGTATTTCTGTTCTCTATTTTTTATTGATATTCCCTATCTTGAGCAGAGTGACAGTGACAGATTACTAAAGTACACGAAAATAATTTCTTTGGATGGCCAAAAAACCTGAAAGAAATCACTGAAACGAATGTGACTTTCAAAGTCAATGCTGTCGCTTACATTGCACATCAACTGTTACGCTTGTAGAGTTTCTCGAGCCCTCGGCGGTTTGAACCTGACAGAAGTAGGTACCGCTGGCGTTGGCTTGGGCCTCATCCATGGTCCAGACCTGGCCGGGATACTCCCAGCTGGTGGTAATATTATCAGCGTGATCCATGAACCAGTGGTACCGCCCGGCTGGGCCTGCTGCAGGGCTGCAGCAGGCCAGGTGCACGGCCTCTCCCTTCGTGACCACCCCACAGGGACTCACAGACGCTGTGACTGCATCAGGAGAGTCTAGTGGGCATAAGGATTTAGAAACGGATCGTTACGGCCATGTCTGGGCCTGAAGCCAATGCCTCTTACTTGCGAAACTGCAACATTGACATTGGCAACATTTTAATAAACACTTTCATTAACTTGCTTGTTCAGTGGTTCTTAAATTGTTCCTTCGATCATGAATACAAACAAGGATAATGCTTAGCAGTGTTTATAATGCACAGTAAAAGTTAAAGCCAGTCACTAAGGCTATTTATGACCATGTCATGTTAGTTTCAAAATAAAGGTTACAACAAGAGGCTGGATAAAGGACGTGGCTACACCAGGGAGGGGAGGAACCTACGACTCTGCTTTGCTTGTGTATGCAGACCCTGTCTAAACCAAGTGTTTTTTGACTGTTTTCATCAGTTTTGAATGTATTAAAACCCCGGGCCTACCCGTGACTAAGAGGAGTAGACCAGTCTGTGGCGGCATCTTCTGCGTGGGGTGGCTGGTGATGACATAGAACATGTAGGCTCCGCCGTCTGACGCTCTGACCCCGGAGATTTGCAGTGAGCAGTTTTTAGTCCCAGGCTGCCCCAGATACTTCACTCTGTTGTTGTAGGCCGGGTCCAGGAATATACCGGCACTGTGAAACACATAGCTAACAGGAGAAGAAAGAGTCTGTGATCACAGTTACAGTCTCAAAGGGCGTCACACAGGCCATGTTATACGACAACCCCGCACTGTCACGGCCGTGCCCCATTGCTTCCCCTGGGTCCTACACTACTCCTGGTTACCTGCTCATTAGCTTCATCACCTCCACCTGTTTCCTGTCAATTAACCTCCATATATAAACTCTGCCTTTCCACACACTCATGGGCAGATCGTACTTGCTTACACCAACCCAATCCGCCCGCCCGCCCGTCCGTCTGCTTACCTGCCTGTCTACCGGTCCCGTCCGGTCTACTTGCCTGGTCTACCTGTCTACCTGTCTGCTTACCTGCCTGCCTGTCTACCGGTCCTGTCCGGTCTACCTGCCTGGTCTACCTGTCTGCTTACCTGCCTGTCTACCGGTCCGGTCTACCTGCCTGGTCTACCTGTCTGCTTACCTGCCTGCCTGTCTGACTACCCCGCCTGTTGCTGATCTCCTGCCTGTCTGACTACCCCGCCTGTTGCCGATCTCCTGCCTGTCTGACTACCACGCATGTTGCCGATCTCCTGCCTGTGTGACTACCACGTCTGTCGTCTGCTCTTGGGTCCAACATCAAACATGATCGTCACAGAACGATCTGGCCAACATGGACCCAGCGGACTCAGACTCGGAGTCCGTCTTTCTCCGGCCCATCCTGACAAACCGTGTGGGTCGCCTGGAGGCTCCCATTGAGGGGGGGGGTACTGTCACGGCCGTGCCCCATTGCTTCCCCTGGGTCCTACACTCCTCCTGGTTACCTGCTCATTAGCTTCATCACCTCCACCTGTTTCCTGTCAATTAACCTCCATATATAAACTCTGCCTTTCCACACACTCACGGGCAGATTGTGCTTGTTTACACCAACCCAATCCACTACCCACCTGCTTACCTGCCTGCTTGTCTACCGGTCCCGTCCGGTCTACCTGCCTGGTCTACCTGTTTACCTGTTGCCGATCTCCTGCCTGTCTGACTCCCCCGCCTGTTGCCGATCTCCTGCCTGTCTGACTACCCCGCCTGTTGCCGATCTCCTGCCTGTCTGACTACCACGCCTGTTGCCGATCTCCTGCCTGTCTGACTACCCCGCCTGTTGCCGATCTCCTGCCTGTCTGACTACCACGCATGTTGCCGATCTCCTGCCTGTCTGACTACCACGCATGTTGCCGATCTCCTGCCTGTCTGACTACCACGCATGTTGCCGATCTCCTGCCTGTGTGACTACCACGTCTGTCGTCTGCCCTTGGGTCCAACATCAACACGATCGTCACAGAACGATCTGGCCCCCACCTCCTGGGCTCCCAGTTACCTTGGGTGGAGTATGCCC
>OOFB01035761.1:2500-13024 GCA_900323305.1 Trachyrincus murrayi
TACACACACACACACACACACACACTTAGGGCTCTGCTATGAATGGGAGGTCGGGAGACAGAGAGAGATATGGAGATAGAAAGAGTTGTACAGAGAGAGAGAGAGAGAGAGAGAGAGAGAGAGCGAGGTAGAATCGAGGAGGGAGTGGATTAAGCACTTCACCAGATGGTGAAGGAGGTTTGCAGAATTTTGGTTGAACTGCGAACCACAAGAAGAAGCATCAGAATTATTATTATTGTTATTTATTATTATTATTATTATTAATAATAATAATAATAATAATAATAATAATAATAATCATATTAGTATGATTGTTGTTATTATTATTATTTAATAATAATGATATAATAAATATTTTTAATGTAATTATTATTATTACTATTATTATATTTGTTGTTGCCGCTGTGGTTATTTTATATATTTGTGGTTATTTTGTATTATTATAATGAACATCACCACGACCACCGTGGTCATATAATAACCATCATACCAACATCCTACCATCACAGGACCATCATGATCACTGTAATAACCACTTCCTCCACCCCTCCACTGCTGACTCCACCCTGGCCAGGCGACAGCAACACACACTCATCCCCACAGGAAGATCCAACCCTCCATTACCCTCTACTGTACACACCACACACACTGCTAGACACAGGAACTGTCCTCCGGCCCCACAGGAAACACACAAACTATATATACGTGAGTGTGCATGCCTGTGTGTGTGTGTGTGTGTGTGTGTGTGTGTGTGTGTGTGTGCATGTGTGGTTGTAGTGTGTGTTCATGAACATAAGCATGATGATTAGTGTATTTGTGTGTGCCTGTATGTGTGCACGCGCACACGCGCATGTGTGTGTGTGTGTGTGTGTGTGTGTGTGCGTCTGTGTGTATGTCTGTGTATGCGTCTGTGTGTGTGTGTGTGTGTGTGTGTGTGTGTGTGTGTGATACTGTCCCAGGGTGTGCTGACAGGCGGCCAGGTAAACAGGTAGGCTGCTCTCTGATCTCACCTGTTGGAACAGAGTCGACTGCCCCGGCGGCCCCAGGGCCCTGGGGCCCCTGTGCAGCGGAAGGAAGCCCTACATACACTGGTAGGGCAGGTCACATCAGTACCTAATCCTCTCTCTCTCTCTCCTGTCTTCTTCTTGGCTCTTCTCTCTCTTTTCTCCTCTCTTTCTCCTTCTCCATTCTCTACTCTTTTTTTCTATTTCTTTCTATTTCTTATTTTCTTTAGACACTTGCCCCACCTCCCTGTTTCTTTTGGATGCCCCCCCCCCCCTCCCCTCCCCTCCACACGCACACACACACACACACACACACACACACACCCTTTTTCCTCTACCACCAGTCCTGTCCCATTAGATCTCACACTCCCTGCTTCACTCATCCCCCAGGTGTACTCAGGTAAGGACGAACTCCCTGGAAACAGGGCTGTGTTTGTGTGTGTGTGTGTGTGTGTGTGTGTGTGTGGGGTACACCATAACAGGTGAGATTCATGGGAGGACGGGGGGGTTAGCGTGCGCGTGTGTGTTTGTGTGTGTGTTTCGCCACCTCGGGAGGTCCTCTGGAAAGAAGGAATGTTACACATTCAAATATAACTGCCCACCCCTATAAACCAGGAGAGTCACATCACATCATACATACACACATACATACACACACACACTTCCGCACACACACACATGCATGTACATGCACACAGTCGGGCAGACAAAAAATTATCTGTGTGTGTGTGTGTGTGCATGGGTGGCATGGCCACAAATTAACTAAGATTAAGCAAAACTACACCTAGAATTAAATCAATATTAGCCCTAAAAGTCAAAAGAAAAACGCAATTCAGTGAATTTGAAGTGAATCTGTGATAATGTTGCGTTGTTTTGCAAATTACACTGATTGGCTGATGTGAATCAAACCGTCTAAATAGTTCGATGGGTGCCTCCCTCTTGCATTATAGTGCACGCTCAACAATGTCTGCATTATTAGCTGTACTTATGTTGGCTTAATGCTTTCCCTCCTAGTGTGAAGTGTGGTAAGCCTGGCACGGCAACATGGCTGTAAAACATGGCAACAAATCATTGTAAAACTTAGCGTCATAACTCGCTGGAAAAAATGGTAAATGATTCTGACATTTGGAGGCGTGTGGGGTCTTTTCATATTATTTTGCTTTCATTAATTACATTTTGCGTCAAATGCTATTAAAAAAATACTACTCATAGATTCTTAGTAACTTGCGCTATTATCTTCTTAATACCTGCATAGAATATCATTTTCAATATACAAAGCATAGATATACATTTCAAAATCTACATGGCTTATATTTGATTTCCTGATCCAGATTCTGTTCCAGTAATGGTTTTTAATGAGATTTAAAAGATGCCTTTTAATCCAATTTGCTAGATTCATGCCATGACCATTTTAAAGAGAAAGACATCTAATGTCAGTGTGTGTGTATGTGTGTGTGTGTGTGTGTGTGTGTGTGTGTGTGCGCGCGCGTTTTTTAATATAATATTCATATAATATACCAATATATAAAAATTAAAGACACAACAACAATGAGGTATATTCAACAATATATATTTTCATTGTCAATGTACATTCCATTTCAACATAAGCTTTCTTCACAAACAAAAAAAAGTTGGCATCTAAATAAATACTATATAAAATAGAACTTCAAAATAAATATATCTATAAAGGGAACCTTTTATATGTGAGATTCTTTTTTTTCTTTGTGTTATATCTAAACAGAACAAAAGTACACAGATCTCTCCTCTTCATCCCCAAAGCTGACAAAAGGAGTAGTGTCACCCAGCCTCTCTCTTGATTGGATAAAAACCGCCACTCATAAAAATTAAAAATAATTAAATAAAATCCAGGGTGTAAAAGTCACAGCGTTCGAACAAATTACATGTTTTTAAAGTCAGTGTGTTGTCATTGTTGGTGATTTCTTTTTTTTATATTACAACTTTTTGTTTTACCGACTAGCGAGCACATGGTGAGAGAATACAGCCAATGGGAAGAGGGGAATGTACCCAATACCATACAGTGATAAAGCAACAAAAGGCAGAGCACAGAGAGGATGGGGCAATAAAAAAAAGCAATACAAATGTGTGTGAGGGAGAGAGGGAGAGAGAGAGAGAGAGACAGAGAGCGAGAGAGAGAGAAAGAGAGAGAGAGAGAGAGAGAGAGAGAGAGAGAGAGAGAGAGAAAAGAAAGAAAGAGAGGGAGAGAAAGAGAGGGAGAGAGGGTAACGGACGGTTGAAACACTGGGCAGTTGTGGCAGGAAATGGGTTAATCCAGATAGGGGACAGATTGTGTTTGTGTGGATTCAATGAACCCACAGGGTTGTGGGCTGGCATAAGAAATGAGAGCTTTAGCCTCTTGCCTCTTAATGAACCAGGGATAGCATAAACAGTAGGATTTACTCCACTATTTCTTTTTTCTCTCTTTAGTGTTATTGCCGGGCACACTTTTCAAGATCCAGTGGCTGTGGTAAAAAATATCTTAGTTTTGAATACATTCTCTCCTCCGAACCTGTCTCTTTACCCCTTCCGCTGTCGTCTCGTTGTTCCCTGCCCTGTTCAGAATTACAACCTCAAAAACATCCCATTCTTCCCCTTAAAATATATATCTAATATATTCTCTGTATATTTTGTACTGAATCATAGTTATAGTGTACCATGCAATCTTTTTAAGGACATTTAAAAGTATCTTCTAAAGAACACAAATGTTGTGAAACTATTTACAGCAAATAACATTTCACCTGCATAGCTCTATTTCTAAATATAATGTCAAAACATTTTAGATTTGTATGTCCTCCCGAATAGCCATTTCCTTGTCCCACAATCACTTCACCAGTTTTTGGCACCATTCCTATCCGGCTAAATTGCTAATTTCTGAAAATATTGCCTCATACATTCAAGACTAAAGACAGTGTACTTTTGAGTTTTTACTGTGTGATATCAGCTTTATGCACCAATACCAGTACAGGTATGAGCAAGTTAGCCCATTCACCACCTCCCCCTATACGGCTACAGGGTCTAATGTGAATACAAGGTGTATATTATGGAGCCAAAGAAGTTTGGTAACCCTTTGTGACTTAACGGTTAGAAAGGCAAGCCGCTTCATAGGGGCAGTGTGCCTTTAACAACCGACTGCCGTCAAACTCCATTTGGCAAGAGTGCGGTAGCAACTGTGAGTAGTCAGGACAGCAATAAACATGCTATGCTAGCTTCCTTTGGCAAAGTCCTACGAACGTCATGCAAGCCACAAAAATAGACTTTAAGAGTAAAAGACTAACAACCTCTTCTATGCAGCATTATGAGTTTAAAAAAAAAGACATGTTGGAGGAGTAGGTGGGGGGGGGGGGTTGTGTGGGTGAGGTGAGTTAGGACTAAATGTAGTTCACACACATTTAAAAACAATGAAATGCCAATCATAAATGTAGCCATGGTAGTTAATACTGTGCTTTAGTTTAGCCTATCTGATGAGGGTGGGGGGTGGGGGGGCGGGGGGGGGGGGGGTTGCGTCTTAGAAATGTTGTGCAAGTGGCAGGTTTGATTTTCGACTAAGGCTGGCTAGAATACACACACAACAACTTCAGTTCCACCCTTCTCTAACACACATCTCACTCTCTCTCTCTCTCTCCCATCTCTCTCTCGCTCTCTCAATCACTCAGTTACATCCCTTCTCTGGCGGGAATGTTGTTTTCTGGCCACTTTGTCTCTTTGTCTTACATAGCTTACTCGGATAAATTATTCACTATTGCCTTTTTCTTCTCGCCTTTACACATTTTTGCCTTCTTGTGCAAAGTAGGCGTAGAGCGGGCTCTTGAAAGGCAGTTTTGAAATCAACATACTGGAGGCTGAACTTCTATGGAGGATTACTGTAACAGTCCCTGAGAAAGTTGGGTGTACTTTAGATGTTTTTTTTTTGTTACATTCGTTTTTTCTTTTTTTTCCTACAATACATTGACTCCTAGCACTGTGGGTATCCATTATATGTGCATGCGGGTTGTGACATGCATTATGTCTGAGGTGACTGATGAAAGTTAACAGCATTCACAATCTTTAAGCATGTCAATGTTTTTGCCCCTAAAACAGGAAACACACTGAGAAGCGACTATCTCTTTCTCACTTGCAGCATGGCGTCTTTTTTTGTTTGTTTACAAATTAACTCCTCAAACCTAATAAGGATTATGGGCAATAACTACCAAAGATATGTCTGTCTCTCCCACACAGAGATGTAAAACAAAGGGATCAAATGTTAGCAATGCCAAGCTAGCATCGTCAAGCTATCGGAGGAAGACTGGTGACACTGAACTACGGTCAGTGTAATTGTAGAGAGAGAGAGACAGTTAGCTAAGTGGTAGTTTCACTGCTAAAAAAGTGACCCATCCTGAAACCACCACGTTGAAGTAAGTGTCTGCGATGCAATGCTGTTGTTCAAGCAAAGGGGGCTCTGCACTGTGCTTTAGAAGTCTGAGTGTGTGTGTGTGTGTGTAACTTATATGCCATCAGAAGAACAACAGCAAAGAGGATCTAATTGGTAACCATGACGAATAATTAATTCAGAAATACAGAGCAGCAAAGAGGGACGTTGACTTTGTGCATTCAGCCATCATCTTAAACAAAACAAAAAAGGCATCCGCACCAGTCCCACATTCCAGTCTCTTGTCCTTCTTGAGTCCATCTTACGAGATGCACGCACACACACACACACACACGCACACACACACACACACACACACACACACACAGATGAACCGACAACCTCTTAAAGATCAGTTGCCATTTCAAACCATCCTCTTTGTGTGAAGAACACGAAGAGGAAGCCACATAAGTACCTTTGTTTCACGATCTAAAACTGTCTACCACCAGATCCAGGAGGGCCGAGCTGGTGGGGGGAAGGGGGAGGGTGGGGGCGCTTAAGGGTTCTCGGATTGTCCTATCCATTGAGAGCGAGCATTGTTTATCTATGGGTCCCTGTCCACCGTTTCAATGACGACAACAACAATAACGACGACGACAACGCTGCAGCCAAGTTCCACGCACGGCGATCGTCTGCTATCACGAGCCCTGCGGCTGTTTCCCCAGCACTTTAGCCTCCACGCCGCCGCCGCTCTTAATCCCCAAGCCTCCGCCCTGCGAGTGTTTGCAGCGGCACCCGGGCCGGCTGGCGCTGTCGTAGCACTTCTGTCCCAGCTTGGCCAGGCCCGTGGCGGGAAGGTAACACACCAGGCAGGGCAGGAACACAGAGAGGGCGGCCATGAAGGACCAGCGTGCGCAGCAGTTGGCCTGGGAACAGGAGCAGGGCTTGTCGGCGCAGGAACCCTCCTCATCCTCGTCCTCGCCACAGTGGTAGAAGACGCCCTTCACCAGGCACATGCAGGTGGCCGCTTCCACCAGGCTCCGGGCCGAGCACAGGCACTCCTGGTTGCACACCCAACAGGAGGGCAGCGCCCGGGGCAGCGTGCACTCAGTGCAGCGGCACTTGCCACACTGCTCGCACAGGAGCAGGTGCTTCTTCTCGGCTGGGGAGGAAGGGATCAACGCAGAGACTGGCGCCGAGCCGGCATGCCGGGACCCCGCGGGCACCGACGTTTTGTTGGACTTAACATCCAGCGATTTAGAGGAGGAGGAAGTGGAGGAGGAAGAGGAGGAGGTGGAGGAAGAGGAGGTGAGGACTTTAGCGTTGGAGGAGGACAAGCAGCCCGGGGTTCTGGTGTTGGTGATGGTGTTGACAGAGCTGTGGTGTTGGTGTTGATGGTGGTGGTGGTGGTGATGCAGGTTGTGGTGGTCCACGGTGGGCGTGGGAGCCACGTGGTCCAACAGCCTCTGATCGGACGAGGTGCTGCTGCTGCTGCTGATGGAGCTGGGCCTCCCGCTGAAGGAGATCCATGGGTGGGTGGTGGTGTCCTGGTGCGGGTGGGGGTGAGGCTCACACCTGCCCTGCCCTTGGTGTTGGTGGTGGTGGTGGTTGTGGTGTTGGTGGTTGTGGTGGTGGTTGTGGTTGGCTCCCAGGAAGGCTTCCTGACTCTGTCCCAGCCAGGTGATCCTGCGGCTGACGGCCGACTTCTGGGTGCCAGTGGTGTTGGTGGTGTTGGTGTTGGTGGGCTGCTGGGAGACGACCACCGGGCTGTCGATGTAGTCATTCGCCACGTGCGACGACTTCATCTGGTCGATGGGGTAGATGGTGACGGCGTGAGGCAGGTGGGTGTAGGGCGTCCGGCTGTCCAGCAGAGGCTGGGAGATGAGGGAGGAGGACACTCCCGGGATGTGGTGAGGAACCCTGGACTCCATGTACAGGCTGGTGTTCCTCATTCAGCTACACGCGGCTCTGGACTCTGAAGCGGCAAGCTGGAGGGAGGCAGACAGAGAGAGAGGGGGGGGAGAGGGGGAGGGGGTTGTTAGAGAATGTTGTGGAGGTTTATGGGTTCTTCTTTTTTTATTGTCTTTATTTTGACTTTGCCAAAAATTTTGACTAATCGTAAGTCTGGCCTGCAAAGAAATGAGATTGAAGTGAAAAGTGGACGAGTGCACTCTATAGAGATGTATTTTCATGTAAATTGTTGCACATGGCACTGACTATACATATTATACATGACGTTTTCTCTGCTTTTGTTATAATTATGACCATTTTTGATTAGTTTATTTTCTGTCTAATTCTTTTAAACATGTGTTTCTTACCAACTACGCTCCTTTAAAATAAACGAGCATATAAAATCACAGGACTTTATTTACATATTCTACTAAATACTAACTAAAATAGACTTCCAACTCTAACGAAAACACTATTACTTTTGAAATGTGCATAACAGGTGGTTTTCACTCGTATTTTCCTTAACGAACAAACAAAAAAAGAATTGCATTCACTAACTCCTCTGCTTTTTTCTAACTTATGTTAACAGCAATAAAACCGGTGCTTTCCTAAAACACTAATAAATGAATACCAGTGCTATTCCCAGGTTTACGGGATGAGGAGGAAACCGTTTCTTTTTCATTCCAGAACTAAATTGCAACAAAAAAAGTGCCTTGTTAACATCCAGAAACTAGGCTGGCATGTTAAGACCACATACCAGCAGACTTCCAAGCAGCCTTATCCTAACGCTGACACTAGAACAACGGCGCTAGGGCCCACATTGCTTTCCTTAAGACCAGATAGCAACCAAGAGAGAATAGGGCTTGCATTCAAAAAGACCCAAATAGGAAAAACAAGATCAGCTAGCAAATTAAACAAAAAGGGCGAATACACGTGAATACATGGCACTGATATTAGGCCTATAACATATTGTAATAACATATGCCTACTTTAAGCCAACCATTCATTAACTCATTATCATTATATCTTTGTCATATATATATATATAAATTATTTTTATGAATAGATTCATACAAATTTTTTTATACTTGAGTGGATAAATGTGGTAGTCTACACAAGAGCAGAATATAGGCCCCAGTCATTACAGTGCGCCTAACTGGGAACGATTTTATCGCTTTCATCAAATAGGCCTAGACGTTAACCAGTAGGACCTGATTTACAGAACACAAAACAGAACACTGAAAACAGACCACAACAGCCCACCATGTAACACCTTCCCTAACCTATATGTCGCTACTTACGTGGCTATTTGGATGAGCTTTAAAGAACATCGTTTCTTGAAGCCACCGAAAGAGTCCAGGTATGTCCATGGAGAATGGATAATAAAAACGAATCCAGGGGTTAGGCTATTAATCTCGAATGGAAATTCTATAGCTTCAGATAAGCAAACGAACTGCCTGACACAACATGCAGTCAGTCGTGTTCGGTGGTTGTCGATTGAAAATGCGCCTACACTCGTCTCCATATGCACAGCAAAAAAAAACGTATATTCGATTCGTTTGGTGTTTGGGCTTAACACCATCGCTTGGGCTTATTTGACGTCGGTCAATTTGATATGCATTCGAAATCCCCAACAAACCCCCCTTTTTCTCCAGATTTCCAAGAGCCCTATTGAGAAACCTGTTGCGACATTGTTGGCTCGGAGACAAGTGCTTGTGATCATCAAATGTAGACTAAGCTCCAGCCGGAACTGCTGTGCGTGCCCGTGTGTGTGTGTGTGTGTGTGTGTGTGTGTGTGTGTGTATGCGTGCGTGTGCGCGCGCGCGTGTGTGCGCGCGCGCGTGTCCCTCCCTTCAATATGTGAATGGACTGAGTCATAAAAAACCGGAGGCGACGCGGCTACTCGGCGTACCTGAATCGCATGTTTAGGAAGCCATTGTAAGCGCATATTTAGGAAAACCTTTCTTGTGATAATTACACGGTCGTGATCTGTAACGTCGTCGGAACAAGAAGCAAAACGAAATACAGCCTCATGTATTAAGCCTTATATGTATGGCTTTTTCGTTTCATATCCGGTGTTGCGATACAAAATGCGTGTAGGTCGTGCGTAAACGTTATCGTCAGTCGTATAAGCCTCTAAGTCAAACCAAATACGAACCATTGAGAGATAGAGCCGCGAATAGCACGGACACCTGACACTATACGGACACGGTGTGCAGGGGAGAGCTGCAGAGGAAGGAAGCGTCACGCGAGCCTCTGATAATAAAGTGATCGAGCCAGAAAGGCTCGAGCTGGGCTGGTATGGTTTCAGCTGCGCAGCGAATCCCTGCCCATGGGCTATTCCGTTTCGTTTTTCTTTTCTTTTTTTTTATCGCAAAATTGTCCCGTTGTCCCGAATAACGCAGTGTACCCAAATAACCAATATACCCGACAGTATAACAACAAAAATAACCACGATATAAGATATTCGATGGATTAAAACGCCATTTAATGTAAGGCTTTCTATCTCTCTGTGCCACCACCACCTTGCTTCGGTAAAACAAATCGGTAGTTAAATATTGACTCAACGTGCAAACACGGGTTGGGAACAGCTTGTTGCAAGAGTGAGTTGCAGCGGAGTGTTTTCATGCCAAAGCACACGGGCGTTGAGAAACCTCTCGCAGTCTTAAATGCATTTACATTAGTCTACTGGTGTGGTGTTTCGTGATAGAAAAAAACGTCATCAGAAAATCCAAGGTTTCAACTTACTTTTGTTAGACTAAAAAGCTCATCTCCCTTCGTTGCAGGCGATGGTCGCGCGTAGCTTATAGTATCCAGATCCCAGGATGAAAAAAATACTTCCATATACCGAAAATATAACCACGGATCAAATAAAACGGAGCACTAGTCCATCCGCTGATGCGTATGGTAGGCTACTGCGGTGTGGACGCGGAGCTCTCGATACGGTGTTGCAACGACCGAGGGGGGAAATTAGTTTTTATGAATGGGAGGGAAAGTATGTACTGCGCAGATGCCTCGGTAATTTTTTTGTGAATGGGAGGGCAGAGCGACTCTGGGCCCAAATGCGGGGGGTTACATTTTATGAATGGGAGGACTCTGAATTTCATTGCGCATGCGTGATACAGAGATTTTTATGAATGGAAGAATTAGGTAGGGGATTGTGTGTGTGTGTGTGTGTGTGTGTGTGTGTGTGTGTGTGTGTGTGTG
>OOFB01035768.1:0-11629 GCA_900323305.1 Trachyrincus murrayi
GTTGTTTTGAATGTTCTGAGGCCGGGAATAATTGGTTGCTGGTAATACTTGTTTTTAGAAACAAGCGCTGGTAAAATTGTCCCAAATTGAGAATTGCCCTTCTCGTGGACGCATTGTAAAATGTATACATAGCAGCTTGGGATATAAAGTTTACTAAGTTGTTCCCTTACCAAGCTCACCTCCACCAGTCATTTGTATTTATTAAATGTATTCATTTTTTGGGGCCATTCACTGATTTCATCGAGTGTGTGGTTAGGGTTAGGGTTAGGGTTAGGGTGGGGCAAGTGGACTCACAAACATGATAGAAAACAACAACAATCTCTTCCCGATGGAAATGAGTGAAATGGCCGACGATCCCTCTTATCTTAAATTGTGTCCACAGCTTTGGTAACCTTGTGTGTGTGTGTGTGTGTCTGTGTGTGTGTGTGCGCGCGTGTGTTTGCAGATGTGAAAGACTACGAGCCGCCCTTTGGCTCCAAGGTGCGAGAGCACCCCTGTGTAGAGAGCATGAAGGACAACGTCCTGAGAGACAGGGGCCGGCCTGAGATCTGCAACACCTGGCTCAGCCATCAGGTGAGACACAGTCAGATGGGTGGACGACGCAGGCTGACTCACGCATTCACAGATGCATGCGCTTGCATACTTAACACGGGTGCACATGATATGCTATGCTATGGGTTCACAACCTCGCTTTTCCAGAATTCTCCTGCACCATCACCACTAAAGCATGGCGCCCGTATTCCCGCGCAGTACAGTGAAGTCATAGTGCAACTCTCTCCTCCCTCTTCCCGCCCCCCCGCCACCTCAGGGCATCGCCGCCATATGCGGCACCATCGAGGAGTGCTGGGACCACGACCCCGAGGCGCGCCTCACCGCCCACTGCATGGCCGAGCGGCTCGCCGTGGTGGACGACGAGATGGACACGCTGTCCAGCCGCAGCTCCTCCTCGTCGGAGGAGAAGATCCCGGGGGAGGAGGAGGAGGAGCTCAAGATCTCCGCGGTCGAGGGGATCCTGGCGGTCGAGGGGCTCCTGGCGGTGGACGCGAAAATCATGGAGATACAGGACATAAAGCCCCTGGACTGTTCGGTGAGCGATGAGAAGTAAAAAAAACGAGAAAAAAAAAAGTTTAATCCTAAGAATAAGGAACGTCGGAATAGTGCTTTGATTGCTGGCACGCGGCGCTGGGCGAATGTTGGACACTCGTTATGTGTAAGACGGCAGTGATCTCGTTAATAGCGTTCTCATTAATAGGCGAGGAAACCTGTCGGGAGCTGAGCTCCTGCATCCGACGCCTCCGATGGAGGAGGTAAAACTGTAGAGTTTAAGCCACGGTGACACTGTGTCACATCACACTGCAGTCCTTCCTTCCTTCCTTACTTCCTTCCAGAGCCTTTGCACGTTAGCCGTTAGCACGACTGTCAAGTCACACTTCTTTCTTTGACGAGCTCATGCTAAAAAGCCAAAACGCCACAGTAAACTGGAAGCTTTAAATGGGTCAATAGGCTGAGCACATAGACAGAATTTTATGCAACAATCAATACAATCACCGAGTTACCAAAAAGGGCATCTTCTTTGTGAGAGAGGACAGGGCAGAAAAAGAGTTTTATTTGCACTTTACCATGGGATAGTCAAGCATTGCAGATATTATAATGTCTAATGTGTTATGTCCATATAATGATGAGCCATATTGTAAAACTAATGACAAATGAGTGTGTGTGTGTGTGTGTGTGTGTATGTGTATGTGTATGTGTGTGTGCGTGTGCGTGTGTGTGTGTGATGTTCAGTTGAGTTGTGTGAATGTTGTTGTTTTTTTACCAATATCTGCAGTGTAAACCTGCTTACTGATGTGAACAGGTGTAAACAGGCACAATGGGGTGGTGGTAGTCTAGTGGGTAAGGAACAGTGCTTCCAGACGGAGCACCGGAAAGTTATGGGTTCGATCCCCGGGTCTGCCACCATTGTACCCCTGAGCAAGGTACTTAACCCAGAGTTGCTCCAGGGGAATGTCCCTGAAATAGTTAAGTACTTGTAAGTCGCTTTGGATAAAAGCGTCTGCTAAATGTAAATAGCAACAACACAGTAACTGTACAAAGGGAAAGTAATCATACTACTTATATTGAATGCTATACAAAGAAATATTTTACAGAGAGATATGTTTGGGGTTTGTTATATTTCTTGTTGTATTTGTTTTCTGGCTACAAAATATTGATTAAAAAAAAGATTGTTTTACCATGCATTGTATATATGTTTTATGAATAAATGTTTTATGACATAAAAGCATTTGTTTGTCATTTAAAGATATATTTTGGGGGTTATTCTACATTTTCAGTTCCAGTTTTCATTTCTAGCCGAGTTTATTTTGTTTTCGGCCATTTTTACCTTTTACCGTTAGGGGAAGCACTATATTTCCCAGCTGCTATAAATTGGGTCTGGTTGCAGTGTTTTGTCAGGTCTAAGTTGGAGCTGAAGAGAGAACACCTTCAGTTCTCTCTGCAGAAAAATGTGAGTATAAAGTTGTAGTGGATATTGTTTTCCAGTTATAGGCCTAACATAAATTATTCAGCTGTTCTGTCTTTGTGATAGATTTATTGTCAATTATTCAATCAATCAGTCAATGAACCTTTATGAACTTATTTTCTGAATATAGTTGTAGTTAGTTTACTTTTATGGTGGATGCTCAGTATCCCCATATCATCTTAGAAGGATAACTTCAACCTTGGACCCTATTTTGCCATCATTTTGGGTCTAAGTGACTAATGCGGACAACAATTTTTGAAATTGGTCCAGTATTGAGTGAGAGCGCATCAGCCGTCAGCCGCAAAAAGTCTGCAATGTAACCCTTTGGGGCAATAGAGAGCCTAAGTCCCTCCCCTTCCGGTGGACCACCATGGGACCTTATTTCGGAAAAAAATATGTATGGTAGTCAACGGCAAGTTGTTACCAGTCCCACCTGCGTACAACGGTGGAATGTGTTTGTCAGCTCTGTGTCTAAAACAAATATATCATTCAATAGAAATAGACTATAAATAGTTAACTACATTTTTCAGACCTATTCTCCAGGGAATTTCAGACGTTACATGGGTCAAATGTGAATGGTTTAAAATGTGCAAATAATCAATAACAAATGGTACAAAATAAATAGATAGAGCAGTCCTAACTGATGGATGATATCAACATCCACTTTTCTGCAGACCTGATGGTGACATGAAAAGTGTCTCCTATTTACAATGTGTTGTAAATAGGAGATGAAAACTTTTATTGAGTAATAAGGTGTGTGTGTGTGTGTGTGTGTGTGTGTGTGTGTGTGTATGTGTGTGTGTGTGTGTGTGTGTGTGTGTGTGTGTGTGTGTGTGTGTGTATCTGTGTGTGTGCATTTCTATGCGGTGTAGACATTCCACCGTAGACCAGAGTTTGTACCAAGGAAATATAATGACAGGACTGTGGGCTTTACAGACACTGGCACTGCATAACACACACACACACACACACACACACACACACACACACACACACACACAAAATATATCCCATTGTCTGGTGATATTCTTATCCTTCCTTGATGTTTAGCTCTCTTTTTCTCCTTACGACTTGTCTTTGGGTCTCTGTGTATGCCTGGAACCACTGACCCGCCTGAGGGGTAGGCCTGCACATCCTGTGTCCAGAATTAACTTGGGTCATACTTTCCATTCTTTTATGGCCCTCTGTGTTTTGTGTGTCCTCCGGAGGCCACATGCACCTTGCACTCACACTAAATGGGTTTTTCAGAGAGTTCAGACTGCAAGCTTTTCTGAACTGCATGGAGCTTCATCGTCCCCCAGATAACATCCATCACCATGTTCTATCTGTGGATGGGCACCTATGTTCCTTATACTCCACTAGGTTCCATCAAATGTTCCCCCGAAAATATTTTAGTTTGTTTGAGTTATTCAGTAATAAAAAAACAACACTAAAATAACTATAACCATGTATTGACATGCCTAGAGATTGTATATGTTCACAAAACAAAGCAAACTATTGTCGTTGGTTTTAGGTTGCAGTTTTATAGAAAGACGGCGCATGTCAGCCCTCTTGTGGCCAAAAAGCTTCACATATTACTTCATGTCCGTTGTAATAGTATGGAAGACCGAAGATGACATATTACATGAATACGTTAATAAATGCACAGATAATTTAATACATTCACGGATGAATAGGAATCATTTAATATATAGATAAATATGTAAATAAATTAATTTAATACTAAAAATAGGCTATCTTTTATATTTCTGTATTCCTGTATTTATTTATTTATGTATTTCTATGATTCTATGACCCTCTCTCAAAGTTAGTTTAAAATCAAATGTTACTTTACCATGTGTTCGACAATATGGCTTGTCACCTGAAGCATTAGATGGGATTCAACCTGGGATTAATTCACTTTTCAGTTAAGGACATGAATACGGAAAACAACTAACAAAGGAGTTTATTTAAATGTCCTTTTAAGAGTGTTAAAAAAGCCATTACTAATTGACTCATCTAACCAGCATTAAATGCATTGTTTTATAAACAGTTTTTAAAATGGCTCTTTTAAAAGCAGTTTAATAATAGTTTTGAAAATCGAACTATAAATGTACTCTTTTAAGTGTCTGTTTAATATATTTTTTTCCTCAACTGTTTAATTTAATGCTCCATAAAAACAGCATCTTTGATAATTGTTTAATGGGTTCTTAATTAAAACAGTGTTTAAAGGGGACAATTATTAAACATTAATTAATTCTTTTTTCCGTGGCACAATTTGTCCTCCATAGTATCGTTCTGTCACTAAAAAATTCCTAATCCAATCTATTTTACGTCCCTTAATTTATATATGAACCCCTCCCTCCATAAGGTATCATACGCCTTTTTAATGTCTAAAAACACAGCAATGAACACTTGCCTGCAAGTGTCTGCAAAAGCTTTCCTGATATCACAATCTAATGTCAGCACATTATCCATAGTCATGCTTCCTTTTCTAAAACCACAAACTCAGTCACAAACTTTCCCCTGAAGTCAATGCTTTAGTACTTGACGCATTAAGCCCTGGTTTTCTAATTGGAAGAACCACCGCATGAACCGTTTCCTCCGAGATAGCATTAAATATACTTAAAGGTGCAGGATTTAGTGGCATCTAGTGGTGAGGTTGCAGATTGCAACCAACTGAATACCCCCTCCTCACCTCACCCCTTCCTTTCTAACGAATTAGGGGAAGCTAAGGTGGCCTGTACTGGCCAGTGCCAGTAGGCACTTCCAAAATGATGTCATCGTCTATGACAGCATCGAGTAGCCAAGTGTCAAGTGATGAGGTTCCTTGATAGATTTATATATCGGGTAAAATCGATTACAATCTCAGTTGATCCAGTTTGTTTGCTTGCTTCCATGTCTGCGGCACGATGTGTTTGTGTGCCAATTTGTTTCATATCTGGCAACCCGGGGGTACTCAGAGAATAGTAAACACACAGGCTAAAACAAAAACAGACATTCCCGCCCGGCATGGACATTTCAAAGGAGAACATACCGACTGTAGCATTGTTGTCAGAAGCCAGTATTTCGACTTAGCATGTTTCCTTAATCTCTGATGACCTATCATGGTCATTTTATGATTTAGTACAGTACATTTTTTTTTACATATAGCACCTTTAAAGTGTAAGTGACCCCTGTTTCAGCTTGAATTCGAACACTGAGATAAAAAAAAATGCGTTTTGGGCTAAGAGTTTTAGGAAGGAGGGGGGACGTGTTATCCCCATGGTTACGACCCACGCCAACCTTGTGTTGGCGTGGGTCATGGTTAGTTGTTTTTTGCTTGGGAAAGGACGTTGTAGATTAATGCAAAACAAGAACAAACACAATTTACGATTAAACTGGTTTATTGTAGATTTTGAGATAGTTTGAACAGGCAGAGCAGGTGGTAAGTGCTGACATGCTAGCGCTCCTCCTGAGTGTGTGTGTGGTGGTGGCTGGTTTAACCTGTGGGCATTGATTGGCCAATACCCAGCCAGGCTGCTTGCTTTTTTTGTGTCAATTTGTAACTGCATCTATTCTGTTCAACCTTTATATGCTCCCACTTTCCCAAATGTTGAAAACAACAATATAGCCTACCACAACTATGCAGATGATACTCAAATATACACTTCTTTATCATCAGGACCTGTTGATAAGGCTAAACTAGACCTAAATCATAGGCAAAATGTGTCATAGGGAGACCTATTACATGGGGGGATTATGGATGTCTATGTTGAATTGTGGTTATTGTGTTTTTATGCATAATTAGATCAGATGGGTAGTAGGCCTATTCGTCCCCGAGGAGAAAGTCGTTCGTAAGTGCCATCTTGTTATGTAACAATGACGTTTGAGGATTTATCCTCATTTCAAGGTGATGGATTGGACATTTGATCGGCGATGCTGTGTTTCATTAACCCGGAGTAGCGGAACGCACCATGTTCAGGTTCGCGTCTCGTACCGTCCGTCACTTCGCCGACCTTGGAGCAACTTGCACACGGTATCCCGGGCACATAACGGCGTGTTTATATTCCAAGGTAAATAATCATTTCAATTTGACTCTTCGTTGTGGAATGTGTAAATGTGCGTGTAGTGTGAACATAGAGCGGCGAACGAGCAGACGGAGTGGGGTCGTGATTATGTCACTCCCAGTGGGCGAGATGAGGTCACGGAGGGGTTATACTGAGGGGTTATACTGCGGGAGGTCTCGGAGTGCAGCGGTGAAGCCTGTCATGTGTTTACTTTAAGGTTTAAAGATGTTTGGTCGCTTCAAGCTAAGAGTTTTAGGAAGGGGGGGGGGGGGCGTGTTATCCCAATGGTTACCACCCACGTCGACTTTGTGATACTTTTTATTTTTTTATTTTTTTAAAGCTATACCGTCGTTGTGTATGCAATGCGCCACACACCGTGGCGTTATACTAATAAGTGTCCGAGAAGCTTAACCCTCTCTCGGACGCGGACATCAACGTCAACCGCCGCCCAGACGGAGCTCCGCACGTCCACACACACACACACACACACACACACACCTCGCCGCCGGTGTATCCGAAAAGGCACTTCGACGTCACGAAAAGACCGCCCCCCTGCGGAGCGGAGCGCAACGTTCACAAACTGGTTGGCAGAGGTTGGCTGAGACATAGGATTTTACTCCTATTTCTGGAGGAGGGCACACATTTTCCAGCAGGTTCATAGATGAGGACTTCGTAATGAAACTGGCGTACCTGAGTGATATGTTTGACAAGCTGAGTTAAATCTCCAGTTGCAGGGCCCAAACACACACTTGCCACTGCTGACATGGAATACAGTTTTCACAAGGGAACTGGGCATCGTTGGAAATAATCCAATACCCTCTAATGTTTTATAAAATTAAGAGTAAATGCATAAAACCTTTTTAAAAAACATAACCGTAATCTGCCCAGCAACACGACAAAGGAGAAGTACAGAGACAAGAACATGTTGCACAGTCAAGGACACTAAGGGTGGTCACAAGATGGTCCCCAGCGAAATTGTGAAACTGCATGAAAAACTTAATCTAAATCTGTCAACTTAGGAATGTATCAGTCCTGGGTGAGATAAGAACTGGATATAAGCCTGCACTCCATAGGAGGCAGGCAGTTGCTTCATGAACTAACTCAGGTTTATTCAATAAACCTTCCATTTTGCTGAATCCTCCGAGCCTGTGTGTTTTAATTTAACATAGTTATAAAGTCTAACCAAGTCTCTAAGACGACAACCATCGGAGATCCTCTCCTCTTCGACAGAGAGCACTGAGAAAGCACCGGGATTCCCGGGAAAAAGCAAATTTGAAGCCGTATTTTGATCCACAGAACGCATTTCTCAGCTGTTATTTTTTATTTGTAGGCTTTTGTTCGGCAACTTTGGAGACCATTAAAATATCGACAATTGGTGGAATGTTCCTTTAAACCAGATTATTGTACAGTTGGAACTTTGGCAGGCAGAGCAGCTGCTGGCGTGTCCGCCTAACGTCCGCCTAACCCTCTTGGTGTGTGGGTTAATAACTGCCATCAACCACACACACAGGCAGATGACGATTAAACCGGTTTATTTTAGATTTTGAGATAGTTTGAGTATGTGTGCAGGTGGCTGGTTTTAACCTGTGGGACTTGATTACAGGTATGCAGCCTTGCAGGTATGCAACCACAGGTATGCAACCATAGGTATGCATACCTACGGTTGACGTTTGAGGATTTATCCTCATTTCAAGGTGGACAACTCTTATATTAGGCTACATTATTATCATTATAACTCTGAAGGTACATACCACACTGTAGGTTTCTCCCTTGACCCCGCGATCCAATGCATTCTCTACATGGATTGGACATTTGATCAGCGATGCGGTGTTTCATTAACCCGGGACTTGATTGGCCAACGCCCCACAGGTATGCAGCCTCACCCAGCCCTGCAGTGTTTATTTTAAGGTTTAAAGATGTTAGGTCTCTTCATTTAAATTAAATTACAACCTGTTCATATATTGGCAATTTAAAGTGATTTATGCATGTACAAATCATACACGTAGTCCCTTTAACAGCTCATCTTCTAACTCATCCATATAAAAGTACTAATTAATATCCAATTCTTCTATATCGTCATCAATTATTACCTCTACACAATCAAACATATAATTATCTCGTTCCCTATTGTGTAAAGCCTTTACTAAGACGTTAGCTTTTCCTTGTCTGTTGCACGGCATTTCATTATCATCAATTAAAACAGGAATGTCAATTTTCCTATATATTCCCGACATGCGCATCAGTATAGCCCATAGTCTCTATGCCAAATGTCCCTCAAAAAGCCCTCCAACACTCTCTTAAGACTTAATTCTAGGCTAATTTTATTCTTTCCAATCATCTGAGAGGCTGACTGGATCACCAAGGAACTAAAAACTGAACACCAATCCTCAATATTTCCATCTCTTAGACTTAGCTCGGACATTTTCCCTTTACACTTGTGTACAAATCCAGCCCAGTTCGCCTTTTTTAAATCAAACAACGGAATCCCCACGTCTACATATCAGTTGTTCACCCCACATGCTTGAAATTAGAAAATGATCACTACCTAAGGAAGTGTTAATCACACGCCATACCTCTTCACTGGCCATTGATGCAGATGCTATTGCCAAATCCAAACGCGACTCGTAATTACTCCCAGCCTGAAATCATGTTGTTCCCCCGTCATTTATACACCAACCCAAAACTCCCTGCTCACCTCCCTAACCCTAATATGTATGAAACAGAGACTATGTGTTTGCTTATATATGATTTAAGGTGTATGTTATGATGGTGTATGTTGATGATTGTGTGGCTAGCCATGTAGCCATCACAGTTTGAAAGTGACTTATGATACAACCGGGTTTGGAATGCGCCACATATCTTAGACGATTTAGGTTCTCTGGGAAGAAGTTGCAATCAAAGACAGCTGGAGCGTACACTGAAACAAATGCAACTTTTTTTCTCGTATATGGAAGAACAAATTTTAGCTATGCGACCACAAGTTCCATTACTCGACCTCTACAGTTATTGCCAGGTTCCTTCATATCAGAATAAGCGTTCCTTTAGAGTCTAAACCAGGAAGGGTAAACACATTGCAGACTGTTTTTTTCTGGATCTTCACCCCAGACCATTTTGTCCTATACATATCTCTGGAGATCATTAAACCTCACAAGCCCTTCCAAGTCAAGGTCACAATCGGGAAATGATTGTCCTGCTACCACGTTGTTGGTGGTGTGAGGGGTCTTGATTATTGTTCAAATACTGTATTTTTACTGAACCAAAAACACTTAGTTCATGGTTGGTTGTTTCTTGCTTGAGAAAGGACATTGTAGCTCTTTTCCATAGATTCATGCAAAACAAGAACAAAGACCTTGTATGTGGAGTGTGTGTTGTTGGTTGCTGGTTCAAGCACTGCATACACTGAAACTCGTATATGGAAGTACAAATGTAAGCCATGTGGCCAGAAATTCCATTACTTGCTCTCTCTACAGTTTGTCAGACTGCAGGACTGTGTGTCTGACACTGTGGTCAGCAGCACAGGTGCTCCACAGGGAACGGTTCTGTCTCCATTCCTGTTCACCCTGTACACCTCAGACTTTCAGTTCCACTCAGAGTCCTGCGACCTGCAGAAGTTCTTGGACGACTCTGCAGTTGTTGGTTGTGTCAGCGAGGGAAACGATGAGGAGTACAGGGGCGTCGTGGACTCCTTCGTTGAGTGGTGTGAGCTGAACCACATGCAGCTCAACACAGACAAGACGAAGGAGATGGTGGTGGACTTCCGCAGGAGGAAATCTACCCCCACACCCATTTCCATCAAGGACTGCAGAAGTTGTTCAGGACTATAAATACCTGGGAGTTCACCTGGACAACAAACTGGTCTGGGCCAAGAACACTGAGGCTGTGTACAAGAAGGGCCAGAGCCGACTCTACTTCCTGCGGAGGCTCCGGTCCTTCAACGTTTGTAACACCATGCTGAAGATGTTCTACCAGTCGGTGGTAGCCAGTGCCATCTTCTTCGGTGTCGTGTGCTGGGGAAGCAGGTTGAGGTCAGCAGACGCCAACAAGATCAGCAGGATCGTCAGGAAGGCGGGCGCTGTCCTGGGGGTCCAGCTGGACTCCTTGTTGGTGGTGTCTGAGAGGAGGATGCTGCGCAAGCTGCGTAGTATCCTGGACAACAACTCTCACCCTCTCCATCAGGTGCTGACCTCATACAGAAGCACCTTCAGCAACAGACTCATTCCACCCAGGTGTACCACAGAACGCCACGGGAAGTCCTTTCTTCCTGTGGCCATCAGACTCTTTAATTCGTCTACCTCGGGTCGTGAGAGGGACAGTGGAGACACAGTGTAAACGCACTGTAATTTTCACTGTAATTTTGCACTGTAATTTCAATTTACACTGTACTTTCACATGTCACTTTTTTCAGTATTCATCTGTTATTTATTAGTATTTTATTTTATTACTGCTAAATTGCACTATACGTATTGTTGTATATTGTATATACCTACGTATTACTGTAATTTGTTGTAAATTGTTCAAATTCACCTGTCAATACATTTAGACTTCATTTAGTTTATATTTAGTTTATACTTAGTTGTTTAGTTTAGTTTACTTGTTTATTATTTAGTATAAGTATATTTATTGTACATTTATTCCCCTCTGTTTCAACTGTTGCACCTTAATTTCCCTCGGGATAAATAAAGTCTTCTTGAATCTTGAAAAATCTTGAATATAAGAATAATCGTTCCTTTAGAGTCTCCTAAACTTACCCCTAAACCAGGAAGGGTAAACACATGACTGCTTTCTGCAGTCATTGTGGACTGTTTTTGTCAGGATCTTCACTCCAGATCATTTTCCCTTATGTGACATAAGGCAGAATACATATCTCTGGAGATCATTAACCTTGTAGCCCTTTTCCATAGATGAATACAAAACAAGAACAAAGAACCTGCAATTGTGTCAAATGATCAATTATCACTTATCCCTAAGTAGCCAAGTGTGGTCTTCATGCTTGGCATTAAGTACTGGCATTCAATTGCCAGACTGTCTTATTAAAAGTTATTTTGAAACAAACCTAAATGTTTCTTTTCCTAAATTATGTTTT
>OOFB01035769.1:0-11437 GCA_900323305.1 Trachyrincus murrayi
AGACAGACAGAGACAGAGACAGAGAGAGACAGACAGAGAGAGAGAAACAGAGACAGAGCGAGACAGAGAGACAGACAGAGACAGAGAGAGATAGAGAGACAGAGAGGAGAGAGAGAGAGAGAGAGAGAGACAGAGACAGACAGACAGAGAGCGAGAGTGACAGAGAGAGGGACAGAGAGACAGATAAAGAGAGAGCTCTCATGGTTCTGGTAATATGAGTCAGTGTCACATTTTATACCAAGTTATATAACAATATTATTATAGTAACTTTTGAATGATATTTCTGCTGTCACACACACACACACACACACACACACACACACACACACACACACACACACACACACACACACACACACACACACACACACACACACACACACACACACACACACACACACACACACACACACACACACACACAGAGAGTGTGAGAATGAGGAAACAGAACACAGAACCATCGTGCTGCCTTGACTTTCAATGAGTTCCCCTCGGTTCTCCTCAAACAAGACACCAGCAACACAATCTGAAGACCACACCTCCACGTCCCAGAGACACCAGCAACACAATCTGAAGACCACACCTCCACGTCCCAGAGACACCAGCAACACAATCTGAAGACCACACCTCCACGTCCCAGAGACACCAGCAACACAATCTGAAGACCACACCTCCACGTCCCAGAGACACTAGCAACACAATCTGAAGACCACACCTCCACGTCCCAGAGACACCAGCAACACAATCTGAAGGACACCGCACCGCACGTCCGTTCAACTCACCCTCCTGCTAGCATGGCTCTTCTGCACCGTATCCAGATAATAGCGCCAGATGGACGGACACCAAAATAAGAGCGCAGGAGAACGAGACACGAGGGTTGACTTAGTCCAACAACAAAAGGCTGGAAGATAAAGGGAGCGAAGAGACGGGTAAAGAGAGGGAGAGAGGAGGAGCGAAGAGACGGGTAAAGAGAGGGAGAGAGGAGGAGCGAAGAGACGGGAAAAGAGAGGGAGAGTGGAGGAGGAAGCCAGACAGGCAGTGTGTGTGTGAGGCGAGAGCAGGCTACCCACCAGGCGCATGTACACACACACTAACTCTCTCCTACACACAATGAGACAAGCATGCTCTCTCTCTCTCTCTCTCTCTCTCTCTCTCTCTCTCTCTCTCTCTCTCTCTCTCTCTCTCTCCCCCTCTCTCTCTCTACCCCTCTCTCTCTCTCTCTCTCTCAGCTACATTCCTTAACCCTTTGGGGCCGTGCTGCCGCCGCTGCTCTTGTCAATGCGAGTGGTTTCGCCGGGTAATGGCCGCAGTTTCATGGCAGGTGAAGCGAAGAGAATCACAGTGAGTGTGTGTGTGTTTCACCATAATTACAGGTAGCAGTCACCACCCAGGGGGTCAAACGCTGACACCGCGTGGCTACAAATGACTTTACATGCTTCAAGTCCACAGTGGTCTCGGGTCGGTTTACAGTATTTCTGTCTGAAGAAGCTTCTACTGGAAGACTCAAATATTAAGCTCAAGTAGTAAAATACGAGGAGATTACAAGACACTGATAGTACTGATACACAGACAGGAGTTGTTTACTGATCCAACCGTGCTGCTTCATACACACATCAACATCAACTCTGTTCCCGCTGAAAAATAGCGGAAAAGTTGGACCAGGATTCAGTCCGTTCTCCATTGGTCCGATTCCGAAAAATTCTGTCCAACTTAGACAACAGCCAAGAGTGACACAAACGTACTGACCTGCCTTCATTTGAAACACACATAACATACATGATGAAGCCATATCTCACAGCACCAAGCAGAGTGGTGAACTAGTGCATCCCAGCAGAACGGATCAGGAATGGATTTCATCGTCTTTTCCACAATTTTGAAATACTGAACTCAGCAGCGTTAGGACTGATGGGTGACAGGGTGAGAGAGAGGCTGTTAGTGTTAAGGGTGGTGAGGCAATGATGTCATGAAGCATCTGGGAGAACCAGATGTTTACCAGTCCAACTTTGATTGTTCTGTTGGATCTTAAAGAACCACCATACCATACCGGTGATCAGACCATCTCCTGGCTTCACCATACCTGTCTGGTGATCAGCCCATCTCCTGGCTTCACCATACCTGTCTGGTGATCAGACCATCGTCTCTCCTGGCTTCACCATACCGGTGATCAGACCATCGTCTCTCATGGCTTCACCAAAACCTCTGTTACCAACATCATTTGTCAAAATGACTTCCTTGTACCGACTGCCGAACAGCTTTCAGCCTGAACGCGCCTCTGCAACGAGTAAACAACAACAATACAGCACTTTGATCTTGTGATGAAAGTACTTGTCTGGCGATTCACTGTCATGTCGTCACAAACTCAGTACTGACCGACACTCATTGAATCCAAAGCGCTATATTGTCATTGTTTACATTCGTTGGTGCAGAAAGTAAGACTGTGTACACGATGGTGTCGGCATGGCAATGCCCACGTTTCCACACTAAATGAGACCCTAACCCTTCACATGTTGTTGTCGTCACCGTCGGCTTTATGTAGACGTTCCAAAACGAATGCCTTCATGTTGTCATAGAGCAGCCAGTCTGACTCCCTCCAGCTTGTTACCTTCATGTTGTCATAGAGCAGCCAGTCTGACTCCCTCCAGCTTGTTACCTTCATGTTGTCATAGAGCAGCCAGTCTGACTCCCTCCAGCTTGTTACCTTCATGTTGTCATAGAGCAGCCAGTCTGACTCCCTCCAGCTTGTTACCTTCATGTTGTTACCTTCATGTTGTCATAGAGCAGCCAGTCTGACTCCCTCCAGCTTGTTACCTTCATGTTGTTACCTTCATGTTGTCATAGAGCAGCCAGTCTGACTCCCTCCAGCTTGTTACCTTCATGTTGTTACCTTCATGTTGTCATAGAGCAGCCAGTCTGACTCCCAACAGTTGCTAGCGGAAGTGCGTGCTTCCCCTGCCATATACGGGCAGGCCCTTAGGTCTGTTATGCTGTATTTGTAATGAAGAGCCTTCATTTAGTGAAATAATGCCCTCGCCATCTCCACACCAAACTAATGATGGCTTAGAATAGACAGAGTAGCCCTGGTGCCCTGAACACCAACAACACTGACTTTGCATTTGCTCTGCGGAGTCCACAGCCAAATGAATCCCTCTCCGTCACCCGGAGCAGCCTGCTGGCTCTGCCTGCATGTCAGCCAAATATCAGGACCCTAGAAAAAGGCTCCGGTAGCATGAAGTGGAACACGTTCACGCTTCTGGAACAATTTGAACGGTAGGAGCCGGTAATCAGCAAGTGGCCAGAGAGAGAGGGGGAGTCGCCAGAGAGAGAGGGGGAGACGTTCACAGCTCAAGTGTGTGTGGGGGGGTGGACTCACAAGAAGACACAATAGCTCTCAGGTTTCAGCGTGTCATTAGAGATAGAAAGAATACTTGTCTTAAAGTGCAGGTTTTATCTTGGTGATGGCCAGAAGACAACCAGCTTTGTCTTCATTTTTTTGTTATTATTTTTTTAAATCACCCCCGTGGGACAACCAATATAGACGGATGATGAAGTGACGTCTAAAGAAATGAGAAAAGGTGCTTCTTGGTCCGCTTGAAAATGAAGTGAAAAGGTCGGATCCCCAGAATGTTCCCGTTAGATCCCCTCGCCACTACTCTACTGTCAGGACCCAGAATGTTCCCGTTAGATCCCCTCGCCACTACTCTACAGTCAGGAACCAGAATGTTCCCGTTAGATCCCCTCGCCACTACTCTACTGTCAGGACCCAGAATGTTCCCATAAGGAGCCTCTTGGCCTCACTGTAGATCACTCCACACTCCTTGTGGCATTTTCTATAGATTTTCCGAAGTCATGGGTTAGGGTTAGACCTACCGTGTCACTGAGGGCATAGCAGCGGCTCACGTTATGCCCTCCTTCTATTCTGTAATGGTGTACTGTTGTGATAAGATCCCCCTAGCCCACTAGGTACCTAGCCCACTGGGTCCTAGCCCCTAGCCCACTAGGTACCTAGCCCACTGGGTCCTGGTACCTAGCCCACTGGGTCCTGGTACCTAGCCCACTAGGTACCTAGCTCACTAGATAACTAGCCCACTAGATACCTAGCCCACTAGATACCTAGCCCACTAGATACCTAGCCCACAAGGTACCTACTTATGAGAAACAGTCCACTAAAACAAAGCAACATTCAATATTATTAAAGTCCTAAAGGGTATCCTTAAAAGAATTACAAGAATGACAGTTAACCATAATAATAATAATAATAATATACAGTTAACAGTCGTTAACAATAAGTTAACCATTGATAGCTTGTCCCTTCGCTAGTCATTTATAGACGCTTACATTGATTTACACACTTTGTAGTGTGACCCAAGCAAGATATATATGAATAAAATCAAAAAGTCAAAATGACTTGAGAGAAAAGAGGTTGGTTGTATCTTGACTTCTCGGAAGCAGACAAGTAATTCAACAGACGGTTGACAACATGGTTAATGTTGTTGGTTAACAACATGGTTAACATGGTTAATGTTGTTGGTTCACCCAACACGGTAATGGGTGTGTCCCTGTGTTCCTGTCTTCCCGCCTCCTCAGCCATTATGGGAAGGCCCTGCTGCTACTCCAATCTGACCCTTCCCCTCCTGCTTGTGTTGGGAGGAGCGACAGCTGGGTCGTGAGTAAAGACCAGGACACAGGTGGTGCTCCTGAACCATAATGGAACCAATAGTGTGCCACCCACAAAGAGATAAGAGTGGCACCGTGGACACTTTGGTCAGAACATCTCTTACACACCCCCAAGCCCACCCTCGAGTGCAATAGACAGCCGGTCCAAATTGTCTTTGGCCTTTGGCGGACTTCTGTTTTCTCTCGCCTTTGTTGCCATGATGGCCGGCCAAAAAGATGGCTTTCTAATGAGGTCAGCTGGCCTCTGGGGTTGAGCCAGTGAAAAGGGCACTTCCTGGAGGCTCACTTCCTGGAGGCTCACTTCCTGGAGGCTCTTTAGATTCAGGCGCCCGGTGATGAGGTCACCGGTAAGTAAGAGGTCTTCCGATGTCGATGCTCATTACATGCATAATATGCCAGACTTATGCCAGACTAAAGCCAAACTTATCCCAACTAAAGAGAATACTAAAAATGATGAATGTAAGCAGAATAGAAACACAAGAGTATTTCCGAGACACATCGACTCAGCAGACAATATTTGGTTGCATTGTCTCTTTATTGATCTCCAGAACATCTGCTATAAAGCCTCCAGCTGAAGAGGCTGTTGGTGAACTCAAGAGGAGATACCCTTCTGGCTGTAGTCAGTTTACACTGCAGTGACAACATGAGTGATGGTTAATTACCAGATCATAAACCATCACACAACAGCCAAAGCTCTGAAGTGAATGTCCTGAAAAGGTCTAATATTCCCTCCTGCAAACGTATGAAAAAACATTAATGTATTGCATTATCAATTAATAGCAATAAACTAAATAATTGTGTAGCTCTAAAATAACTACAATTACAATTGTGTAGTCATGTGAAATATGAGTTAAATATGCCCTGTCTCCGCAGGGGTGCGGCTTTCACACTTGTTATCAGGACCTGTTCAACCCAGTGCTGAAATTCCTCCATTCATTTTTTTCAACGGTTCATTAATTCAGACGGAAGGGGACATTCTGGGAACCCATGGGTGTCAATCTGTCGCTCTGTGGAGATCAGCCAAAAGCATCTCCTGTTATACAGTACACCAATATGATACTACCATATGGGGAATGCTTCATGTGGCCTACACCCTGGACAGTTCACTAGATACTACAACCCTAGCCCTAACCCTAACCTTAACCCTAACCCTTATCCCTTATCAATGCTCTTCCAAATACTCTAGGCTTCAGTCAGTGCAATTGAAGCTGTAATATTGTTTGGACAGGTGAGGCAGAGTGACAGATGTGCCAGGGGACTGGACCTTTACCTAAATGATTTGCTGCAGGTGGCTCAGATGCCCATTAGAATGGATGCGTTTGAGTTGTGTCACTCCTCATGACTTGTGAGCTGGAATCTTGTTATCCGGTGTGATGATCTCCAATTCGATTTTCCCGCCACTGTGGAATCTGAGTCCAGTGATTAGCGGACAGATTCGATTCCCATCAGGCACCTGCTGCCTTCTAGTGAGATTACTGGAACGTTCCAGTAAATCCAGTTAATGTTGGTTGAAGAAAGGGCCATCAGCTTGATAACTGGCTTGATAACTGGATATAATGTATGCATATCATATAGGGTAGCGGTGTCTTTGCTGTGTAATGTATTGAATGTGGTCTTGTGAAGCCCTTTGAGACGTAAAGTGATTCAGGGCTATGCAAAAAAGACTTAACTTGACTAAATGACGGAAACCTACGTAGAATTAAAAGCGCATCGCAACGCAAGACTTTCAGTACATGTGTAGGTTAATAAATAAAAACTAATGGACACCAAGCACGACTCCGAGCTAACGAGCAGATTTCATTAGTCTCTGTGATCAGAGGACATTTTTTTAAAAGGCCAGCAAGTATAAACCCAAAGAGACCATTTTGCCCCGCGTCATCTTGGAATGAGAACGCTGTCGGTGTGTCTCTGTCTCTCGGCACACCAATAATACCGCCGGCATCCGTCCATCTGGCAGTAAGAGGAGAGTCTCTGAAGACAGAGTGTGTTGCACTACCGCTTCACTCGTCCTTGGTTATATTTGGTAAATTGGCCAAATTTTCTTGACTGTGTGCCAGACTAGAAATATGAGTCAATGGTCGTTTTGAATGCTAATGAGATCATATATTTGCATTTTTAAAACTGCAAATCCCAACAAACAAGAAACACGTAGCAGTTTTCTTACAAATGACCAAATCTGATGGTGAAATGTTTTTTTTCCCCATCAGTTGCACAAATACGTTTGAATATCCATTTAGGTTCCCCAAAATGATAATTCTGCCAACATGCTTGTGATTCTTGTTCTTGTCTCATACGACGGTATAACAATATAAGTCTGGGTTTCATAATACTGTTGCTTCTGCTCTACACAATCAAATATGTAGGCTACTTTCTATTATTAAGTCACTTGTTGTGTTACTTTACTATAATAATAATTTACCAGCTATTTTAAAGTTTAGACGAAGGAAAAATATATGAAAAAGCCTCTACCTACTACTAATAACAGGTATACAGGTTATACATATATACCAGTGTAAAAAAATGTTTTTTTGTTTTGCTTTTCTGGGATCCGTCATCCAGAAAAGTTTGTGTGTTTTATCTTCGCATGCTCTTGAATTGCGCTAGTACTGCAGTGCAATTTCATTTCAACTTTGCGCAATGTACAATCTTTTTTGTTTTATGATAATTCATACGTTCAAAGCATCCGTTGCCACCCAGTATATTAAACACAGAACAAGACCAATAATCTAATCTTCCGCCATGTGTTGGCTCGTCTGGTGACCAACTTTACACTGAAGCACTTCCAACCATGATAATTGTTATATATTGTTTTATTATTATTATTTTTTTGCATGGCTGATTGCAGTGGCGCTAGTAATCCAGCGGCGGCACTGCACCACTGCTGGATGCATGGAGGGGAAACACTGATCAATATTCCTACAATCTCAAGTGAAGACATTTCCCCTCCAATTGAGGACAAGATGGAGATTAGAGTCAAGACCCCCTCAAGGCACCATGGAATAAAGAAGACCGGCACCTCTATTCATTTTTCATAGGGGCAACTAGAAGGATGAACTGAGTACACAAAGTACAAAGTACAGGACGTATCACGAGGCCAGATACAAAACGATAGACGTATCGTCTTTAAGTCAAATCCACATCACTGCACAGTACATGTACAAAAAGACTGCAGCGATGAAAGTGCACGTGAAATCACTTTACACACAAGACACCCCGGAAATTACTGGAAATTCTAGGCTCCGTGCATTGTTAAAAGAGCAAAGTTCAAGAGAGAGAGGCAGATGTTTTCAAAAGGTTCAGGTCTGGTTTCAGGATTAGCTACCAAATGTGGTAGATAATCAAGACTTGAACATTTGAAGACTTCCTCTTACGTTGCTCCAACATTTAGCCTCGACTTCAAATCCAAATAATTCAGACTGGAATCATTTGAACAGCCGAGGGGACGGATAGAGAAGTCAGCTGGAGTCGCATGGATGGACTGCTTCAGGGAGCACAGCGCCCTCTGTCTGCCATAAGCTGATAAGTCTGGAAAGATGCAACCAGTCCTTGGGCCAACCTTGGGAGGCAGTGAGAGCTCTGTGTGTGTAAACCAATAGTCTAGTTGAAGACACAGCAGCATTCATTTGAAGTAGATCCCCAACAAAGTGACAGCAGAAGATATGAAAGCACTGGAGGACTCTCCTCTTCTGTACACAACAACACAAACAAAACACACAAACACACATGAAGGAGAGACCCTGTATCTATCCACAGCAGGTCTCTATGGGCTGAAAAGCCTGCCGCTGTAACTGGACGTCAACACAAAAGAACAGAATCCTTCTCCAAAGTCATTCTATTAAATACAGCGTCATCATGGGTAAATCATTTTCACATCCAAAATAGGCTTCAAAAAACACAGCCTGCTACATTGGCCCTGTGTGCTTCGCTCTGATAAAAACAATATGAGTCCATTTCTTTTTTGGGTCGCACTACAAACGTGAAGCGTTCGCCCTCTGTGTGCAATCAGGCCGTCCTTGAATCCAACTGACAGTGAACGATAGTGACAGATAGTGAACGATAGTGAGCAACAGTGAGAGATAGTGAGAGATAGTGAGAGATAGTGAACGATAGTGACAGATAGTGAGAGATAGTGAACGATAGTGAGAGATAGTGAACGATAGTGAGAGATAGTGAGATGATAGTGAGAGATAGTGAGCGATAGTGAGAGATAGTGAGAGATAGTGAACGATAGTGAGACGATAGTGAACGATAGTGAGAGATAGTGAACGATAGTGAGAGATAGTGAGAGATAGTTAGCGATAGTGAACGATAGTGAGCGATAGTGAGAGATAGTTAGCGATAGTGAGCACAGGAAGAGACATTGCTTTTGTTTGTTTTTTCACCCTAAACACACCAACATTCCTTGATAGGGCTTATCGCATCTTCTTTCATGCAAATGTCTTTCCTAAAATTACTAAATTATACGCCTATTATAAGAAAAAATTTTAATAATCTGAAAAATATATTTTAAGAGTCAATCCGATGTGTGTAAAAGGAATAGCTCTCTTTATTACAAACAAGACAATTCTGTTCACCAACTCAAGGCTGTATTTAAATTCCAATATGTTTTTATTAATTTATATTATTACTTTTATTTTTGTATTTTTTGTATTACTTTTGTAATGGGTTTTTATTTTTCTATGAGGCCATATTGCTGGAATTGATTGCGTTGCCTTTTCTAGGAGGTTAATATTCCTAAGAGATTCAGAAAGCTATAAAACATTGAACTTAAAGTTACGATTAAGCGGTCAAATCCCCGTAAGCTTGGGGCAGGGTTACGGTTGTAAAGGACATGGACTCGGGGTAACAGCCCAATCGCCATGCGGCATAAAACACGACTGAAACCAGATTTAAGCAACAGAAGTAAGTACTTTTTGTGGCCGTGGATGACAAAATAATGACACATGATGTGGAAAAATGGAAACATTTAGTTAAGTGTTGCCCACACGCGCATAAGCAACGCATAAGCAATCATGTGATGGAGTTACGCTGCATGGTGTTATTGATTACCGCTAAACTTTAACTCTGTAGATATATTATATCTGCTTACATTTACATTTAGGGCATTTAGCAGACGCTTTTATCCAAAGCGACTTACAAGTACTTAACTATTTCAGGGACATTCCCCTGGAGCAACTCAGGGTTAAGTACCTTGCTCAGGGGTACAATGGTGGCAGACCCGGGGATCGAACCCATGACTCTCCGGTGCTCCGTCTGGAAGCACTGTTCCTTACCCACTAGACTACCACCACCGCTTAGTACCATAGTACCTGTATATGGTTGACTGAAAACACAGGGACACAGTCTGATGAGAAGGGTCGGTGGAGGTTGCTATATTGGCTCTCAAACGGCAATAACCAGAAACATATTCCATTTGAATAAGCGCTATACCGCACCTTTCCAAGCTGAGTGGCAATAAGCCTTGTGAGTGTTGCTCTTGGCGTGGGCTGTCCGGTCACATTAAGGTTCCCCGCTGGGCTAAACGGGAGCAATGGGAAGGCTTGAGTGACAGAAGCACACTTACGCTTTAAAGCGCTCCATTCCCTTCGGAAGACGAGGGTTTCTGTGGCGTAGCGCACAAAACATTCTCCCCACCTGAGTGAGGTGTGGGCATCAAGCCGACAGAGACCCAGCCTTCACCGGACATGGCTCTGTGTGTAGGCCATACTACGTATCACACGTACCGTATTACGTAGGCCATACTACGTATCACAAAGAGCAGTGAAATTAAACAAAAGTTATATATTTGTCGTAAAAGACTCAAGTTTCTCGTAGTAGCAGCAATGTTGTAATCTGTAATCATTTAGTAATCCTGGGTGTCAACACGACTAGAATGTGTGCTGAAAGCCAAAATACTGCAGTGAATTTCTAGCAATTGACAGCTATTGGTGAGGCATTAGAAGAAATTATTTAGTGAACTTCAGGAATTACATTTCACAAGTGGTTGAGTGGTTATGAGAAGACTCAGGTGAGTCATGGTTATGAGAAGACTCAGGTGAGTCATGGTTTACAGCTGAGTGGTTATGAGAAGACTCAGGTGAGTCATGGTTTACAGCTGAGTGGTTATGAGAAGACTCAGGTGAGTCATGGTTTACAGCTGAGTGGTTATGAGAAGACTCAGGTGAGTCATGGTTCACAGCTGAGTGGTTATGAGAAGACTCAGGTGAGTCATGGTTATGAGAAGACTCAGGTGAGTCATGGTTTACAGCTGAGTGGTTATGAGAAGACTCAGGTGAGTCATGGTTTACAGCTGAGTGGTTATGAGAAGACTCAGGTGAGTCATGGTTATGAGAAGACTCAGGTGAGTCATGGTTTACAGCTGAGTGGTTATGAGAAGACTCAGGTGAGTCATGGTTTACAGCTGAGTGGTTATGAGAAGACTCAGGTGAGTCATGGTTCACAGCTGAGTGGTTATGAGAAGACTCAGGTGAGTCATGGTTCACAGCTGAGTGGTTATGAGAAGACTCAGGTGAGTCATGGTTTACAGCTGAGTGGTTATGAGAAGACTCAGGTGAGTCATGGTTTACAGCTGAGTGGTTATGAGAAGACTCAGGTGAGTCATGGTTATGACAAGCTGAGTGGTTATGAGAAGACTCAGGTGAGTCATGGTTATGAGAAGACTCAGGTGAGTCATGGTTTACAGCTGAGTGGTTATGAGAAGACTCAGGTGAGTCATGGTTTACAGCTGAGTGGTTATGAGAAGACTCAGGTCAGTCATGGTTCA
>OOFB01035786.1:0-11482 GCA_900323305.1 Trachyrincus murrayi
CCTCAGGTCGGGCGAGAGAGAGACGGAGAGAGAGTGTTGTCTGGATTGTGTCACAGTGACAGGCGTACTGGTGTGTGTGTGTGTGTTCAGGACGCGTGTGTGTGTGTGTTCAGGACGCGTGTGTGTGTGTGTGTTCAGGACGGTGCAGAAGGACAGGTCTGTGTGTAGTTCTCAGGGAGACGAGATCTTCTGTTCTCTACTCTGATTGTATAGTTTCAACACTGCTGTGTTTCATACTCCGATTACAATGTTTTGTATGAGCCAATGTTCATACTTACGACTTCAAAACATTTATCCAAAGACATATCTGATATTCTAACTGATATTTTATGGTCTGTTTTGGGGATTCACTCACTAATCTAAACATTCGTAATGACATCGCCGCCTCTCATTCTCTTTGAAAAGAGTGTGCAGCCAGCAGGCACTTTTGTTGAGAGAGATTGTGCTTTCAATCAATCACATTATTTTGTAAAGACAAATTTAACGACAAGGCAGCATTGGATTTCCAAGAACAAACTAAAAAGTGTGAATTGTGTTGACTAAGTTGGTTTATTGGAGATGGCATAAAAATGAAAATGTATGTTTTCAGCTTGTAGGCTCATTTGCTCATGCTAACTATCTGCTAACTATCTATTTAAACAAAATATGCTAAATAGGGTTGATGTACATTTCTTCTTCTTTCTATTCTAAACATCTTCACTTCCTCTGAAACACGCTGTAATTGATTCAACATTTCCACCAATCATAAGCTGTTGGGCCTGATCGACTCTCTTGTTGTACTAGGAAATACGTGTCATTATGGTAGGAAGAGCCACTTCATTTCCCTCATCTCACGCTGTCTTTAAGTTAAAATGTTCAACACGCCGTGTAACAACATTATCGTGTTTTCCCTCTTCGGTCAGAAGGGAGATATTCTCTCATTAATGCATCAGATAACCGCCCTCCACAATTAATCAAACCAGCCTTAATTAGCTGAAAACCACAGACAGCTCAGTGGGAGAGCAGAGAAACTGTTCTCTACACAGGAAGAAAGTAACATGAGACCATGTAGTGGGCGCAGTGGCCATTTTAGTGATTAAAGAGTGATTTAAGTGTGATTTAAGAGTGATTTAAGTGTGATTAAAGAATGATTTTGTTACGTTCTAGGGTGAGTGGACCCAAATGCACGACACTGAGAACACGGAAGATGGATAAACAAGGAACTGGGTTTATTAACGGGTGGTCAATAAGACAGGCAGTGGTCCGGCAACGGGCTGGTAGTCAGGCAGGCGATGGTCGCTAACGGGCAGGCGATGGTCGCTAACGGGCAGGCGATCAGACAGACGAGGGATAACCTGAAAGGGAACTCACCGGGAGGAAGCGAGGATACACGAGGAACATAACAAAACACCAGGAACTAGATAAATGGCTTTTCTTACCCTGACTTCAAGAGATGAAAGGTTTTTGATCATCCGGGACAAGGACGCCGCCAAGCGACCCCGGCACGGCGGTTCACCAGGGACTCCATCACAAAGGGGCTAATATCACGGGAGGCCACCCTTAAAGGAAAGTCCTTCGCCCGGAGCCAGACCTTCTGGCCGTCTAACGGCTGCACCGCCTCCTGCAACGCTTCGTGATTCCGACCACGCTCCGCGGCTACGCTGCAGGAACCGAAGCAGAAAGAAAGGAGTCACTTCGCGGCGTCCTTGCCCTGGACCGGATGATGGAAAACCTTCCTCATCTCTCTTGCATGAAGTCAGGGTAAGAAAGGCAAATCGCCGATCGGCACTCCCACTTAACGCACCAATCAGGTAGGCTGTGCGGGAGCGGTCTGTGGAATATGTCTGGGGCTGTTGCTCAACAACCAAAGACCATCGCAACGCCCGACAAGATCCCAGGTGGCCTTCGTAGCTCTCGGGGCCAGGGATAAAAGGTTCTCAAGCCTGGGGAAGAGTGCTTGGGGCTAGATGGAATCGGGACAACCTGGGGTGGCGGTGGTACTTGGAGGTCTCTGATAGAAATCGTAGGCTAGCCGCGAGGCTAGCCCTCCTGCAGGGCTTGATCATGCTGACCCAAGAGGGCTCCTTGCCACTGGACGACCAGACGGATGCTCTCCGTGTCGGCTGGGTCCATGGTCGGTCAGATCCTACTGTTCAAGGGCGAGTCGACTCAAATGCACAACACTGAGAACACGGGCGATGGTCGCTAACAGGCAGGCTATCAGACGAGGGATAACCTGAACAAAGAGAACACTGAATCACTGGGAGGAAGATGACAAAACACCAAGAACTAGAGAAATGATTGTAATATCTACCACTGAGAGAGACAACGATCTGACGAGGAGATATACTGCATGATATATGTATATACTGATGAGGTAGACGGCAGGTGTGTAGGCAGAGAGAGATGAAACCACGCCCACCACGCAGACACAGACATGGACAGGGACAGGGAGAGACAGAAGTGGATGGAGTGATAGATTTAACAATAATTTATGTGTGATTTAAGTGTGATTTAAGCATGATATAAGCATGATTTAAGAATCAGGAGGGTTGAAGGATGTCTGAAAGCATTTCATGGCCATTCATGGCTTCTACTCGTTGTTGTCTAACACGCATTTGACGAATAAAGTTGAAACTTGAAAACTTGCCAGAAGCAGACACTGCGGTCGACACAGGTTCCAATGTTCCCTAGTAATAGTAAATATAATTATATTAATAGTAACAACAAGGACATAATAGTACACAGCAGCAAAGAAATGGTTTTATTTTAGTAATCCGCTGTTGTTTATTGTTATATCTTTTGTAGCATTTTAGAAAATATGCGGTGATGTAAAATGGGGGAGAAATGGGTCAACGTCTGAGAAAAATATTCACTCGGCATTCAGCGTGTTCAAAACAGGATTGTTATTCACGTCTCTTTGATCAATTATAAATAAGACCGTGTAATTGCGCTGCTGATATATATGTCACATGATCAAAGTTTCTGTACTTGATCCATCAGAAGAAACAAAAATAATTATTTGAGACATTTTTGACACAACGCAGTAAAGCTGCCGTTATGTGTTCTCATTATGAGCACTCCTACTGAAGTCTATCAAGGACTCATTTATTACCAGCCGCTCTGCTGTTCAAAAAAACCCAAAAGAAAACGATTCATTCGTGCTCCTCCACTTATTACGAGAAAACTGGTGAAAAGCGATTTTAAAGAGGTTCCATTCCATCTTCTGATCACTTCCATGTAAAGAGTCCCCCCGAATATATCACCCGGCTTCCACGGGTCGTGATGGATGCATCGTTCCTGGACGGGCTTCTAGATGACTGTGGTGTGGCACAATGTTACGACGAGGAGACATTCATTATCCACTTTTATTATTGTGTTTTTCTTTATAGTAATACAAAGTCAAACATGTCAGGGTTTTAGGTGCCTACACATATCCAGATCCACATACCCAGCCTGAACAAGAAGACTGAGACACGTGAGACTTCAGACCAAAGATAAACCACCAAGCATCAAGGACAGGATCAGAATTAAACATGGATCAGAATTAAAAACATGAATCTGTACCGTAGCCTTGTAGGCTCCAGGCACACATGGGCGTAATATCCATAGTTGCCACAGAGGACCTCTGAGAAGCCTGTACGTTGACACCGCTCCTCTTTGTTCAAAGGCCCCACAGGTAGAAGGAGAGAGAGAGAGAGAGAGAGAGAGAGGTCGCACCGCTACGCTGTGACAGGTGTAACGCTGCTCCTGCTCAGCCCGCCCCCACCCCGGTCCCCACGGAGACCGCGGTGACACGCCGCGGTGACACGCTCTTTGATACGCACCGCCGCTCGCAAAGTTGGGAGAGAAACGGCAGAGAAGATAAAAGCGTGACAAAGCAGCTCCATCAAAGCTGGCTAAGAGAGCGGTTACTGCTGACCCTCCGGGCCGCGCTCCCGCATGCATGCATATATTTAGCTAGCAGCCACGGCGTCGTGCTTAACCCACATCACAAGCATCGCTGCATTGTTCCCTGTCTTCTTATTACCGTCGGTGTGTTTACTCCACGGAGATTTAATGGAGAATAGACTAAGTTACATGCGTGTTCTATATTACAGACAGTTGTTTTAATGAACGGGCATGAAGTCAGAATGAATACCTGAATACACATGTGTAAAGTTTTCATTTCATTTCAAAATAGTTTTCATAGTTTTGTATTGTTTTAAACGATTAGGTATTTCAAAACTTTTAAATTGACCTTTACAAATTAATTTCCTGATATAACAATACTAGCTTGAGTATCGGTTTCTTGTCAAATAATTTCACATTCCCGCCTTCCACATCTGAAATGGGGGAACATTTATGGACAACTGGATTGTTAAAAAACGTTTGTTCTCTGAAATGATGAGCATGCAGTATTGTTCTCACAGTAATAGGGTTCACAACGTGAACGCACACGGCTGTTTATTTGATGAAATTGATTGTTTATCTTGTGTTTTTCTACGTGGTCATTAAAAATGACCGGATCCCCAAGGAAACAATTAGATTGACCCAGCAGGTATCTTTAACGATAGTTCCCAGCCCAACAATCGACAATACTATCCTGTCAAGAAACTGCTTCATTATCCTGCGACCGTCACACAATCCGCTGCATCGTAATGATATTTGCTGACATTTAAAGATGCAGCAAACATTGTTGTCTCTGTACTGGTGGTCACCTGAAAGGTGGAGAGATACAAATATCAACATTAAACTGTCAGACGACGTGTCCCTCTGAGAGAAGCTCTCCACCAGCTGTCCATCTCCCCTGATCTTCCCCGTCGGACGCCAGAGGTAATTGGGCGTGAAGGTTACCAACCAAGAGGCATCTCTCCTACATCCTCTTGCAACACACACCTGTCGTAACAGAGCTCTACCCCGCTGTATGGCTGACCCAGCGGGGAGTCTGTCAGATGGACGCCCTCCAGGCAGAAGAAGCCTTCTGACATCATGGCACCAGCAGGGGTTAAGTGATTAGCCCACTTTACCGATCAGCACTACCAGTCAGATTATGACACACAAGTCAATTCAAACAATAGTTTTACCGATACATGATGCTACATGATGCTACATGATGCCTTATGATGATACATGATGCTATGTGATGCTATGTGATGCTACGTGATGCTACATAATGCTACGTGATGCTACGTGATGTTACATGATGCTATATGATGCTACATGATGCCTTATGAAGATACATGATGCTACGTGATTCTACGTGATGCTATGTAATGCTACGTGATGCTACATGATGCTACATGATGCTACATGATGCCTTATGATGATACATGATGATACATGATGCTACGTGATGCTACGTGATGCTATGTGATGCTACATGATGCTGTCCTGAACATTCCTGCATCCCTCTACTGTTCTACTATTTAGTATTTGAGCAGACGCTTTTATCCAAAGCGATTTCAATTGAATTGTTTTCGATACATGTCATAACTACCCTGTGGTGTTCACTAGCTGATGAGATGCACAGCCTGGAGCCCCGATCACCTCTCCAGAGGAAGGCTCCCATTGCTCAGAGTTTCCCTGTGATTGTCTTCCCGGGGCTCTGAGTGGATGATGATGACGATGACGATGATGACCACGTAATGGAACCAGCCCTCCAGACCTGTGGCTTATCCTGATGTTCTCCTGAGAACCAGCCATGTAAACCAGACAGCCAAAACATGAGAGGAGGAGTATACATTAAAGCCCTCTTCATACATGAACCCCATAACACTGCATCAAATATTCATAGTCATGAGCGATGAGGGATGCATAAGTTGCTATTGATCCGTTGGATAGGAGACGCAATTCTCCAGAACGCAGCCTTGATCCACGGCAGACGCGGGAAACTGGGGAAAGCGTGGCTGATTGGAGGGTATACAGGAGCTTCCTGGAGTAGGGCTTAGGGGTGGAAGTGATGCCGCCTACATCTACTATTGGAAGCAGGTTAGCTTACATAAATGTGACTCCTTACACAAGAGTCTGCCTCACGTGTTTCCAGACAGGCGGAAGAGAAATGTTTCCAAGAGTATAACTGCAGCACAGAGGTGACAGCGGTCTTCAGTTGTATGCTCTTCCTTTTGTTTCGTCACTTTGATAGAGGAGGAGGAGGAGGAGACGGCTCTGTTGACTAATGGCTGAATGTTCTGTAATGGCTCGAGAGGCCGCGGTGGAGGGAGAGGAGCAAGCGAGAGCCTCTTTCACACTTTCCTTTGAGAGCAAAAAAAAGTGATTTGATTTTCTTTGAAACATTTGGTCACCTCCAGCAGAAAGCCCAGCCTGCCCACTGGATCTTGTCAGGAGAGAAATAACAAAATGTCCCTTCGGTCCAATTTGCTGAAAAACCATTTGGACAGTCTTCTTTTGCATATCGTCCTCGTGCAACTTTGAAGTTGAGCCTTTCTGGTCTTCCAGGTATGATGACGAGGTACAAACTGTCTTGTCCGATGAATATTAATGACTAGTAGCGATAGCGGATGAGTTTGAGAGAACCATGTGTTGGTCTTTTCATGCTAACCTAGCTCCTAAAGGCTTTGCTCGCCTAGCGTAGCAGCTAACATATTGCACATGTCAGGGTTAATATTAACAGTGACCTGCGTCTACTTAATGTTGTTTCACAGCCATCGTCTGAGCTGTGTATGTGTGTGATGGCGGGATAGTGCTGCTGTCATGTGTCAGGTGTATTTGACCTGTTCTGAGGTTGTGCATCGCGGCAGGCTAATGCAGAGATCACCTGTCAACACATCATCAGAATGGATGCCAGCGCTGACGCACGGAAACCGAAGAGGAAGCGCTGGGTCATTTAATATGAGAGAGGGAACCTAAAGGACTGGCTGAAGGACCCTACGATCTGGTCCCTGAAGGACCCTATGATCTGGTCCCTGCCTCAGCTCTCTGCCTCGCTGTCGTAGGACAGTTTGGACGCCGTGCTGTCGTAGGACAGTTTGGACAGCGTGGGACAGTTTGGACGGCGTGAGACAGTTTGGACGCCGTAGGACAGTTTGGACGCCATGCTGTCGTAGGACAGTTTGGACACCGTAGGACAGTTTGGACGCCGTGCTGTCGTAGGACAGTTTGGAGACCGTGGGACAGTTTGGACAACGTGCTGTTGTAGGACAGTTTGGACAGCGTGGGACAGTTTGGACGGCGTGAGACAGTTTGGACGCCGTAGGACAGTTTGGACGCCATGCTGTCGTAGGACAGTTTGGACGACGTAGGACAGTCTGGACGCCGTGGGACAGTTTGGACGCCGTGCTGTCGTAGGACAGTTTGGACGGCGTGGGACCGTTTGGACGCCGTGCTGTCGTAGGACAGTTTGGATGGCGTAGGACAGTCTGGACGCCGTGGGACAGTTTGGACGCCGTGGGACAGTTTGGACGCTGTGGGACAGTTTGGACGCCATGCTCGATGAGAACATTTGGGATGTTTGCAGAGCGCTGCTGCCTGCGGTGTTTCATGTAATTTATTTATTCCTCGTGTTCATTTCTTTATTTCTTATCCCAGCATGCGGTCTGAGGTATTAATGAAAATAAATCGTGGATACGATGCGTTTGGCTTTATTGAAACGATACTTGCTGCGTTTCCTAACAAATGAACAGACAAGTTGATGCTTACTGTTGAAATAATTTTGACGTTTACTGCCGGATGAGAAATGTGTGTAATTTCAAGACAAGACAAACGGGACAATCATGCATTTTAATAAGTGATTCTGTCAAATGCTCTGCTTGTGAAGAATGCTGAGGAAGTGAGGAAGACCCTGAGCCGACCTGCTGGACCTCCAGCAGGAAGCCCTCCCTGTCTGCATGTTGAAATGACAGCCATGCTTGTTGGAGTAAAGCAGGAGCAGCAGACAGAGTCATTATTTGTGACAAGCTGACTTATAGGACGCTGTGCTGTTGTCCAATTTTCAAAAACACAAATCTGTTTGTGTCGCAGGAGGAGTATCAATGTGGTGACACGCGGCATAATCAAGAAATATAACAATGTGGTGCCACGCGGCATAATCAAGAAATATAAGCACATGAAAAAATGCTTTAGTGCGTTTTTTAAAACAAAACACAGAGATGTTTTATTTTCCTCTATTATGTTATGTTGGGAAGAAAAATGATAGACCGTCGCAAGAATTTTAGATGAGATATATATATAGTATATATATATATATATATATACTATATATACTATATAGTATATATATATATATATACAGTATATATATAGACAGGCCAGACAGGCACAATACAGGGTGTGTGTGTGTGTGTGTGTGTGTGTGTGTGTGTGTGTGTGTGTGTGTGTGTTATACTGTGAGTTACCTTCTGGCTGTCGGGTCTAATCCTCACCTGGAACCCGGCCTAAGGACTGCTTTAGAAGATGGAAGCCAGGCATTACCTGGCATCCGATACGCAGGCAGGTGTTCTGATGACGAGGAAAGGTTAAAGGTTAAAGGTCAGCCAGAACAACTTGGCCTGTCCAGTCCAGCGTTTATTTATTTCCCCGTTTCTTAGTAACGCCGGCGCTGGAGTAATCCCGGGATTAATGTTGTTGCTTCTCCACACAAAAGGAAAAGTGTTTATTTGTGTAGTTGTCAAGATATCAATCACACACCAGCCTGGACGCCTCCTCTCAGATCCGTCTGAGATGCTCTCCTGCCACCTCCTCTCTGTCGTTATCCAGAGTAATCGCTCAGGCCTGGCTGTGCTCCCCCTGCAGTGTTGAGTTTCTATACAGATGAATATGTAAGACATACGGTCCAACCACTCCTAACGTAGTTAGCAGTCTCCTGTTAGCTCGCTGAAGCCCGTGGGGAAATCTAATGATTAGATCATGCCAAGATAATTTCATTTTTTTCTCATTTTCTCTCACCAATTTAGTTCTCGTTTGAAGTGGAAGGAAGGGGGGTAAGGAGCCCACCTGTTAACACCTTCCACCAATTAAGGCCTACCAATTAAGACCTATTAACACCTTCCACCAATTAAGGCCGGTTCAGTTCCGGGTGGTTGACTGAGGAGATGCTGAGTCTGGTGCTCTCCTGACCCATGGTGGTCGCCGCTGTACTCCATGGTGTCAACATCACCTTCTAGCGAGTCTCAACGTGTCAAATGTTCTGCTTTGTGCGTCTAAACATGACAACTGACACTATGGCGAAGAAGAGACGACTCTCTCTCACCCTCTCGCCCCCCCCCCCACCTCCCCTATCTCCCTCCCTCTCTTTGCTCAGTGCCTCGCTGCTCTCATTAGACAGACTGAGTTAGTTTGCTTTGAGGGGAGAAACGGGAGGGAATCCTGCAGCTCCTGGCATGGCGGAGATGAGAGTGGCCTAATGGTCCCTTTGGTGTATTGAGAAGCATATGTCTCGGCTTCAACTTCAAACAGACGTCTGAAGCGCCTCATGCAGGAGACACGGCAACCAGATCAGTTCAATAGATCACGCTCAATAGAACGGCAGCACTATTCTGTGTGTGTGTGTGTGTGTGTCTGTGTGTGTGTGTGTGTGTGTGTTGGGGTCGAGAGAGGTAGGGTTGTGTTTTGCTTGTGGGGTGAGGTCACAGTCTTCTGTTTGTAGATCTTGTTGATATTGACATGTTATGAAGACGTTATTGACAGGTCATGATGAAGTAATATGATTAGATAAGATCCCAGACAATTATTGGACAGTAGTAGAAAAACAAAAGAAAGAAAAACAATAAAACAACAAAAAACAGAACATATATCTACAATATAATATATAATATAATATTCACCATCAGAGTATATATATATATATATAATATATAATATAATATTCACCATCAGCGTATATATATATAATATATATAATATAATATTCACCATCAGAGTATATATATATAATATAATATTCACCATCAGAGTAGTAAATATCAACTATATTAAAGTCCTGACAACACCGTGCCAGCCAGCTCCTTGGCGTGACGTAACACTGAACATGAATACACCACGGCAACAGAAACACGTGTTTCTCATCTCCATCTTGTAGCTAACCACAGGCTAAACGCTTCCCCAGCAGCCTCTGGTCGGAGGTCCCAGAGTGGTGCTCCTCTCCTGGGGAACATTACCTGTAATCAGAGAGATCTGCTGAGCCAGCGCATCCAGTAATTAGCACCTCCGCCCTCTACAGCTGCCCTCAGGGACCCGCCGGCAGCTGATCCTGCAGGCAATTATTACACATACACAACCATGCACACAATTATTACACATACACAACCATGCACACGCAATTATTACACATACACAACCATGCACACGCAATTATTACACATACACAACCATGCACACAAGTATTACACATACACAACCATGCACACGCAATTATTACACATACACAACCATGCACACAGGTATTACACATACACAACCATGCACACGCAATTATTACACATACACAACCATGCACACAGGTATTACACATACACAACCATGCACATGCAATTATTACACATACACAACCATGCACGTGCAATTATAACACATACGTGATCACTATACATCCACCATCATGCACAAGCAATTATTAGACACAATTTATATATACTGTATATATAAATACATATTATATATATATAAATATATATACATATATATAAATATATATATGTATATATATATATAAATAAATAAATATATTATTTATTATTTATTTATATATATATATATATATATATATATATATGCTGGAATAAAACTGTACGTTTATTTCATGTGCCGTTTTACACATTCATTTGAGGAGACATTTATAACTTTAGGCCTTTGGCTTTTCCTAGTTTACATACATTTACATTCCCATGTACATCATCCTGGTATTGTATGCTATAGAAGGATATATATATTTAACCCTGTGAATCACCCGATACACAAGAAGATATATGCATCTGTCTGTACTTTAGTGTTACCTTTGTGATTATGTGTTTAGTGTGTGATTATATGTTACTTAAACGGAGACAAATAATTTTTCCATTTGATGAAGACCCAAGCGATGCCAAGCAGCGAGATGAAGCTATAAAGCAGAACATTACAGTTCAGAGGAGGTTAGATACAACAAGAGCCATAAAATAAAACCATCAAATAACCCTCCAAATGAAATGCCTAGTATCTACCACACCTCCTCCTCCAGTACCACCTCCTCCTCTCCACCCCACTACCTACCACACCTCCTCCTCCTCTCCACCCCCACTACCTACCACACCTCCTCCTCCTCCTCCTCCCCTACCTCCCCCTCCTCCTCCTCCTCCTCCACCCCCCCCCCTCCCCCCCCCCCCCCCCCCCCTCCCCCCCCTACCCCCCCCCCCCCCCCTCTTCCCTCTCCCCCCCCTCCCCCCCCCCCCCCCCCCCCCCCCCCCCCCCCCCCCCCCCCCCCCCCCCCCCCCCCCCCCCCCCCCCCCCCCCTCCTCCCCCCCCTCCTCTCCTCCCTCCCCCCTCCTCTCCTCCCTCCTCTCCTCTCTACACCCTCCTCTCCTCCCTCCCCTCC
>OOFB01035795.1:0-11112 GCA_900323305.1 Trachyrincus murrayi
TTTTTTTTATTTCTGAGTTGTTTTTAGTTGGGGTTTTTTAAAAGGTAAACTGTGCTGTCAGGTCTAGTCTGCAGAGTTGAATAAAAAGTACAAAACCGACACAGGTAACTGAGTGTGTGCCTTGTTTTTAATATTTATATTTATATTTAAAGAATAGATATTATTTTATTTTGTGTGTCGACATCTCTTGGATTATCTTAAATATTAGTTTAATTTTTAATTTGTTATTCAATTAAATGTAAAATGTTTAGGCCCTATATATATATATATATGACATTTAATTACATTAAATATTTTTTTTTTTGGTGCTGAGGATTCAACAACATTATTCAGCGTAGGGAGTTCTTTAGTCCAAAAGTACTTAAAATTAAAACAAATGTTGGTCATTTATTTTAATAACGCCGAGGAATTCCTCGTGCTCTTTTTTTTTGTTGGTTTCATTTGAATTCCAAAGCTTTATCAGTCAGCTCTGAAGGATTCCAGCACCACCTAATGTCAACACAGAGCTACTGAAGCCCAGAGAAAACCACTGGACGAACACAAGTCATACACCATACACACACACCACATATACATACACATTGCACAGGCAAATGCGCACGGACGTGTGTGTGGGTGTGCACACACACACACACATACATGCAAGGGCATGCACACACACACGCACACATGCACACACAACCCACACACTTACACATTGCATAAACACATACCATACACATACCCACACACACATTGCACACAAACATGCACAGATCTCACACAAGCACACACACACACACACACACACACACACACACATACACACACACACATTTCAATCAAACAAACACACACACATACCCACCCACACACACACATAGAAACCCCCCACACATGGTCATGCTTTGTTAAAATAAATAAATAGTCCCAGAGTGTGTCTTCTTAAAGATCGTGGCTGCAGCCACACAGTAATACACACAGTATGACTGCACACACACACACACACACAAACAGGACACACGGACACACACACACACACACACAACACACACACACACACACACACACACACACACACACACAGCACACACACACACACACACACACACACAAACAGGTACGCACGGACACACACACACACACACGTACGCACACACACACACATACACACACACAGACACACACACACACACACACACACAGACACCCCTCCAGATGCAATAAAGAGCTGTTTGCATAGCTGCTCTATGAGCAACGTATGCAGGGAGTCTGTTATGATATATTATGGCCCTGGGTGGTGGTGCTGCTGGTGGTGGTGGTGCTGGTGGGTGGGGGGTGGGCTCTTTAGGCCCGGGGGCCCCAGGGACTCGCCGTGCCAGAAGACCCCCCTGACAAAACGGTCGGGTGTGTTTGTTTGTGTGTGAGCGGGGGTGGAGGTGGAGGGGTGGGTGGAGGTGAAAGAACAATTCCAGATATTAAAGATGAATAAGTTGTGCGCGTAGACCTGTATAATCTCAGGAGTGATTCTTTTAATTTAGTCACACTCTTTGTGCGTTGTGTTTTTCTATCCTTGTATTTGCACCACACGGCACCAAACACACGGTACACGTATATTACGGCGATTTTTCACTCACTCTGAAAATTCTGTCCATCGCAACTCCACCCACCCCCACCCCCACTCCCTCTCCATCCCTCCCTCCCTCCCTCCCCCCTCCACAAGAGTGTGTGTTTCTGACATCTATCTTAACATCATCAGCTGGCAGGCTCGTGAACTCGTGACTCGCCTGTCACTCACTGATGATGTCATAACTACCGGCGTCGAACGCCCCAGCAGCCCTGACACGGACGTATATAAATAGGCACGTCTTCCCAGGAAGACACCGTGCCTGGAAAAGCAAAACAACGGCAGTTAAGGATACAGGACTTAACTGTCGTTACTTAATAATCGTTACTTAACTGTAACGACTATTGAAGACAAGTTTACATTATTTTTTTTATTTTTTTTCGGCAAGAATTCTTTTACATTAAATATGATATGTCTTGTGGTGAAAAAATAATAGTAATAGTTAGATTTGAATGAATAAATGAATTGTTTGGAAGGATAATTTTGCCATGACCGTGTCATCAATGCTCAAGTGCTCAGTGTAACACAGGGCCATTCTGAACAGTGGAATTCTTAGGACATGGCAGCAACAACTACATGGTAGGCATAGAAAGATATTACATGTATTAAAAATAGTCATAAATAAGGGCAAAAATAGCAAAGAAAATGGCAGAAATAACAAAAATATACATAACAGTAAAAAACACCAGCAGCAGTTCCAGCAACTGTAAGGATGGGGAATACGGACAACTAGAATATTATATTATAAATATAAAGTGGAGGAGTGCCGGTGAATATGAACATTGAATCGTGGTGATGTACGTTGACTGTCCACAGGAAGTGATCAGTGCATACATTGGGGTGATCATGTGATCAACGTGATCACTGAGATTAACGTGGCCGGTTGAGAAGCCTGATGGCCCGGATGCTTCGGTCGATGCTTTGCACGGAGATGGCAGCCAACAATGCGTTCCGCTGTCTTCACCAGCCTCTGGAGGGCCTTGTGACCAGCAGCAGAGCAGCTGCCGTACCAGGCAGAGAGGATGCTCTCCATGGTGCACCTATACATTATTATAATATACGCTATATAGTCTGTAAAAATATTTTACAGACTCAAAAGTGGAAACAGTTAACTTTACTTTTGATGCATTTTTTTTGTGTCACTAATGTGAAAATGTGTCTTTGTTTTATTTGCTAATTTAACGTTTGCATGTGGATTGTGGTGTCAGGTTGTCTCTTGGTGTCGGATCAGAGAACAGCCATATAACAGAGATGTTAGCTTATTGCTTTAAATTAAAAAAGTAAAAAACATGTGCATGCATTCACACGTGTTACCCACACAGACACACACACACACATGCTGATACTCTGTATGAGAACACACACACACACACACTCACACTCACACACATTGATACTGTGCTCGCCAACTTACACACTTACACACACTCATACACACACAGACACACACACACACACACTGACACACACACAGACACACACACAGACACACATGCATGGCGAGCTCGTCTTCTCCTTCTGTAGTGTTGCCCACCGAACGCCCAACCAATTAGCAGTTCAAACGGCGTCCGCGGCTGTGGTCTGCGGCGCCGGTCCTGTGATTCTGGATTCTGGTGTTGGTTCCCGGATTGATTTTCTCCTTCCTTAAAGTGTTGCTTCTGATAGAAGACGTGCGTTGGGTTTTTCCACCGCGCGTCTCCACCAGCTTTTCAAAACAGGACCGGGCCAAACCGAGCCGCGGGTCCTGTGAAGTCCCAACTCCGCTGGCGCCACATCTGGGCACACTTCACAAACGGCTTCTTCACACACGTTTCACGAATCCATCCACGCATCAACATGTCGACATGTCTATTTATTATTATCTTTTTAAAATCCATCTGCACCCTCCAAATTATATTGATAGAACAAATAAGCACAAATATGAAATCCCATTTTTATACAAACTTTGTATAAAAGCCACATTGCATACATTCACCTTAAGACCTTGTGATAAAAAGCTGTCATGTGACCTGTTGTATCTGTGAAGCTTCCCCCCCACACACACACACACACACACACACTCACATACACAACCATGCACACACAAACACACGAACACACACACATGCTTAATAATCCCACACTAGAGCAGATGAGGGGCCCCGGATGGAGGCCCCTCCATTGTCTACCAGTCAGCTCAACCACTCTCCAAAGAACAAGCTCCCTCTGAGTACAAGTGTGTGTGTGTGTGTGTGTGTGTATGCGCTGTGCATGCGTTTGTGTGTGTGTGTGTGTGTGTGTGTGCGTGTGTGTGTATGTGTGCGTGTGCGTTTGTGCGTGCGTGTGTATGTGTGTGTGCGTGTGCGTTTGTGTGTATGTGCGTGTGTGCGTTTGTGCGTGTGAATTTTTCCACCACTGAAAAACACACACACGCTGGTTTGTGGGGAGAAGCTTGGTGTCTGATTTCCCCAGACGGGCTCCAGGGGGCCTTGAGATTTACCTGCCTGTCAGCACACCTGGGCTCCCAGAGGCCACGCCCCCATGGGCACCCACCGGCCACGCCCCCCTCCCCTCCGCTGCTCCTCTGCAGCGGGGACAGCCCAGTGGGGGGGGGGGGGGATGGGAAATGTAACAAGTGTTGATGAAGGAACTGGTGTTCTGTAAAGCGTTATAGCGGAACCATTGTGCCGCTGAAAGGAGGTTAAGATGAATGCCCTGCACACATCTATACACACATGTATACACACACACACGCACACACACACGCACACACACTAATGGAGGTGCTGACAACCAGCTTGTCGCGAGCTGTTCGGGTACGTCTGTTTCATTTTGTGAATTAATTCGTGTAATAACAGGAAATCTATGTTTGAAGATTTAAGTAGGAGTAACTGTTGTTGTTTTTTTTGCAGTTTAACTGTGTGAAATTTTGGCAATTTCTAGCATTCTGTCCTAAAGAATGAAGCCAATTTAGGAAGGCTAACACGAATCGGTTGAGTACAGGAACTGTGGCCGTGTTTAAACAATATTTATCTGTGAAGACAATGCAGGCCTATGTTTATCCCTTGTTTACAAGCCAAAACAACAATGTGTTTCCAGAAACAGCAGATATATTACTTACCTTGGGAGCCATAAACTCATGCTGTATGTTTGGTCAGCTAAACCCTTATTAAGCGAAAGTGAAGCCTACAAAGAAAAACAAACAAAAAAAAAAAAAGAAAACACGATAAATTACAACCGACTCCAGCCTGGCTCTCCTATTCTATTATTACCTCGCCAGAGCTGGCTTTGAATATGTTCAAAATGGTGTTGACAGATGTGGAGAAATAGATAGCTTATTCAATTAACAGTTGATCTCAATACACAGGCGTCCCTCGCTGCCATCCGTCTGCTGACAGTTGTTGTTATGGCTCCATATGTAGGAAAAGTTAAGAGTTATTTCATCGCTGTTCTCTCGCTGACTGACCCCAATATGTGCCAATTATTATAGCGCTCTTGACCAGACGCCATACACGTTCACGTCCCTGCTGTCTCTGCAGCTGGACGGGAAACTCGGCTCGTGAGCATTTCAAATTTGGTGATTTATTTTTCCTTATTGAACAAGAATGTTATGAACTTCGCGGCTGCGGAGACGTTCGGCAACATCTGTCTCCACGTAAATGTGTAAAAAAAAAAAAAATAGGAAAAAGGAGAAGAAAAAAAACGTTTGTCTCCGTTGTGCACGCTCGTCACCGTGCACGCTCGTCACCGTGCACACTCCTCACTTGACAGCCAGAGTGTCACCCGTCATGTTTCCACAAACCATCACGATAAAAATAAATAGAAATGATGGTTTTGTTTCAGAGGAACACACCCTCTTTGTCGAGAGGCAGATTGTTGCTGAATAAATTATATATATATATATATATATATATATATATACATGAGACATGGAACCGTGGAACAAAAGAAATCTCTAGAAACATCTTGTTAGTGGGCCTTCATCTCTTGTGCGTTTAAGGTATTTTTTTTTTGCGTGAGTTTTGTGCTGTGTTGGATATGCTGGATAGGTCCTTATTGGATATCTTTGGACAATGAAACCTCAGGAATTTTGAGGCAGCAATTTCATTGGTTGGTTCCAAATTTGGAAAAAAACGTCTGCCTGGATGCAAGGTTGTGGATGGACAGAGGATGTGTCAGGGCCAAATTCTCTCACACTTGTTTAATATACTTTTCCATTTCTCAGGACTTGGTCAGCTTGCGAACGGAAGTTGAGCCCTCAGAACAGAACCCTCAACAAACAAACTCACAACCTTGAGATGAGTAGTGCCTTGCTCTACTACAGCAAACTAACGTCAAAAATAGAAACATGGCAGGAACCAACAATGTAAGTTTCTTGACAGAGAGCGAAAAACACATTCATTAATGCTCCAAAGAAAACATTTAATTATGGTCAAGTTCATATGGTGACAGAGGTGTAGGCATTTACACACCCACACACACACACACACACATCACATCTAGACCACTGACTTCTCACCTCTCTCTTTTCTTTCCGTGACTCTGCCATCTTGTCATCTATCTACATCTATTATTTAGTGAGAAAGAACACAAACACACACACACACACACACACATTCACCACATGGTGAGGGTATCAAGTTCACTAGTTGTGTGTTGAACTGGGGACGGGATTGTGGTGAAAACGCTTGGAAGTGTCAGATGTGGTGGATAGGTGTTGAACGTTATGACTCTCGTAAGATGAGCGTTGTCATCATCTCACTACGGGTTAGCCACTAGGGGTATCACCTTTTTTTTTCTTCTTAAATCTTCAGAACAATTAGCATACACCCAACCATAAACTTGAAAAGTTGCATAAAATGAATGGCCCAGTTTTCAGATTCACGCTTCTGAGGCCCGTTTGAAAACGCTAGCGAGAGAGGGAAGGATAAATAATCACTTTGTATGGCTTTTTACTTTCCGATACGTATTAGTATTTATTTTTATTCTATTTTACGTAGGCTTACTTTTATACTTCATGACTGAATATTTAATGGACTTTTACTTTTACCAAAGTACTGTAGGTATTTCTACTTTTTCTGAAGATAACAATTAACGGTGGAAGTATAAAGGCAGTAGAGTACATTATCCCATACCGGTCGTGGGTCAACGGAGTTGATTGCGTGTTTACGACGTCTTAGCGCCTAATTACTCTGATCACACGTGTGTGATTACTGATCATCACATGATGTTCTGTATAACAGGGATCAAGTCGTTCCCTGGTAGTGTTACTGCTCTCTGTTTCTCAGTGTTCCCTGTCATCTTTTCCATCTGGACAAACCTCGCCGTACCGGTTGTCTTGTTTCTGGGTTGACAGGGCGGTCAGATGCTTTCCCTCGTAACAGCAGACTGCTTTCGGTAGTTTATCTGAAACACCGTCTCTTGAGATTAACTGTTTAATTTAATAAAAGTGTTAATATAGCGCCATGACTATTTTGGGAACGTCGGAGTCATCTGTGCGCTGCCTGCAATACAATTAAATTATTTGTCATAATATCTCCAAATATTTCTTTTTTAGCAGCAACCTCTCTGGAAGCTGAAACACCTCGGTTACCAAGTACCAGAATAGCACACTTTAGTTTTTCCTCTTTACCTAAAAAGATGCCAACTTTCCAAACATGGTTGTAGAAACTGGAGCATGACGGTAACATTTAAATGTGAAATAACACCGGTTCTGGTTTTTCTGTTGCGGTTTCAGACACCTTGCTCTGTTCAGAAAACAAAGGCGGGCGTTTTTCACCAGCGATAAGGGAGCGAACAGAAAGCATCTCTTTGTCGTTCTCTCGAACCTGTGTTTGCCTTTGTTTCTGTTTGTCTCTATTTTAGGTGGGTGGTGGTGGTGGTGGGTGGTGGTGGTGGGGGGGGGTGGGGGTGCAGGAGAGAATAGGATGAAATATTTTTAAACTCTAATTACCTGGCGAGGGTCCGACACGTGGATTAATGGGCCACGGAGGAAACATCCGCCCAACAGTTAAGCTCTAAGGTGAGGCGGAACGGGAGGGAGGCTTTGAGGAGAGGGGTGGGTGGTGGTGGTGGTGGAGGAGGTGGTGGTGGAGGAGGAGGGGGTGGGAGGGGTTAGACTGGCAGGATTCTGCTTGCGAATGTCTTTTCTTTATCCAACCAACAAGACAGTGTTTCATGCCAAGGCCGTCACAAACGTTCACGTAGCCCCCCCCCCTCTCTCTCTCACACACACACACACACACACACACACTCACCGAGCCCACTGTTTCCAAATCCATTTGGCGAAAATCGTCTGTTTTCGTGCCCCGCTGAAACAATAATGTCGGGCTTGTTTGTCAAGTTATTTTTTTTTACCTTCCTCTTTGTGTTCAGCTTGTTTTGTTACACTGCTTGATTTCCTCGGTTAAAGAGTCGGATAACCAGAACCTGTGTTTTTATGGACGGGGCCGTGACGACAGACAGGAAAGTGGGCTGAAAGAGAGAGCGGATGACAACAGTGTAGCCGTTACGAGGCTTGCTTCCTGCATGGTTAGCTCGCTAGCGGGTTGAGTCATGAAGCCATCGCACGACTTCTGATCTTTTAAAGCTGCTGCAGGTACGACTCGAGAGTTGTAAAGAGAGAGAGCAGAAAAGAGCAGAAGAGAGCAATATTTTTACGTAAACCTCCCTCTCTGCTCCTCCCAACTCCTGCGTTTCTCCGCCATTGATTTCACGCACCTGATTGGTCAGAAATGAGCCGGGAGCGGTCCAAAATCTAAATGTATATTCTGCATGTATATTCTCACATTTCACTCACCAATAGCTGACTTAAAAAATAGCTCTTAAATCTTACCCATCACAGCATATACTTATACATATACATATACATATCCAGAACAAGGCATCGTGTGGTTCTTATTGGGCCGATATCACCACGCTAGTACCGAAACAGTACCCTCCCTACCGGGACCTCGATCCGGCAGCTCAACCCCAACATCTCGGCTTCCCCGGGTCACCTGGGCACTACGGAGGGGGGCGTAACAGCGGCGTTACAGATGGCGTGCGGCTGCGTGTGTAATTAAACAGATCAGAGCCTAATACACAAGCCCCCCTCAGACCCAGTGGCACACCACAGCTGCCTCTCTGTGGAGATGAGAAACTTCTGGAAGATGTTCCAGGGCTGCTGCAGGTGACAGCCGGATCACAATGTTTGAACACCGGCGGATTAAAACATTGATATTTCTGTGTTGTGTTTTACATTTGTTTTTACGTGCAATGGATGTTTTATTACACGGCCGAATCGCAAAGCTATTTACGGTCGAGTTATATAGGAGAGGCTTCTATCCGGGGCAACTTAAATGTAATTGAATGTCACGTCATGCGTGTCAATGTCATGATAGAGATAGATCACAGATACAGGGGATGGATAAATAGTGGTAATGTTCCACGGGATCTTAATGGAATCACATATGTTGTGACTGTTGAGACATGCAGGGTATTTCCCACCGTGCCCATTGGTGGTTTTAACGTGGCTAATTATGCTGCTGTTACCCTGAATGTCATTACCCAGAAGAAGGCTGAATTAAGTGCTGCTTGTTGAAGTAAGTTCCAGAAGTGGCTTTGATTAAATTAGTGCCATCTAACCTTTAGCCCTGGGATAATTAATTTCTCCTCGTGGATCCGCACACCTCGATTCTTTACAAATATGACAAAATGTTGCTAAGCTAACTACCAACGCGGAAATATCTGTTTCACTTAAACCAATACGTTTTGATGTATGATCCCATTATAATGTGTCTTAACAGTTTCTCCTTTTTTATTTTCCTTCTCTCTGCGATCTCAGCAATATTGTGAAGCGTGATAAATATTTGTGATATATTCCTGGCCATAAAACAGCCTTTCTCCTAACAGGCGGCAACGATCTAGCTTCTCTAATTATTACAGCAATCATAAAAACCTTGGGATAAAAGCAAAACAGTAAAAAAAAAAAAGATGATTTGACAACGACAACAAAACATTGTTCTGATTAACAGCGCAGCGATGATTGCTGCGGTTGATTTGTTTTTTTTTCCTTCACAGCTAAAAACACGTACGAAACACACACGAGAGGCGGGGGCAAAACCAACCGCACGATACTTACATGTGATCCATTACATTATCCCGTGTTTTATTTAGCCCAAAATGATGCACTCGGTTGATCACAACCGAGATGTGAAAAGTGACAAATTGCTTTGATGAAGACGAGAGATGTGGTCTGATCAAATCAGACAGCGCTGATTTCATTGTGTTAGACAGGGCGGTACCGCGTGTGCTCTCTCTCTCGCTCTCTCGCTGTTAAGATCACAGCAAAGCAAGGGACTCCAGGTGAACATCGTACAACACGCAGCTGGACAGGTAGGTTCCCTCGATGTCCACATGTTACCACCACTTACGAGACGAGCAGGAAGCGGTGAGGGCAGCTTGCTCAAGGGCGGCTACAGGTAGAGTGAGGACAGTGGGGGATCGAACCCAGTATCTTTTTGGCTGGGAGTGGAACACACCTAACCACTGTCCTGTCCCCAACAGGCCTCTTAACAAAGGACGTAAATCTTTAAAGACAGGTGATAGGTGAACTTGTATTCACCTATGGAAGTGAACTGATGAAGCGGTGTCTCCTGGTACGAAGTCACCATGACGACAGTGATTATGTCCATCCATCGTCGTATTCACGCTCACGCTCCTGGCCCCGTTTTGACATATTTGTTTGTTTGACATGATCGAACAAGAGCACTTTGCCTCTCCTCTCTCCACCCCCACCTCCACCTCCCCGCCCCCCCCCTCCTCCTCCTCCTCCTCCTCCATTATGGCAGGAATATTAACATCTGTTAGGCAGACATCAGGAGAAGCCAGCCGTGACTGAGCGGTCCCTTGTTTAGTCATTTGTGGCTAAGGATGTCATTATTTTGGGATTTATGATCAACAAGATGCAAAATGAGTTTTTTGTCTACGAGTTTCACCTAGCGATTATTTATTTGGCGTTTTTTGCGACAACAAAGTTTCCTGACTATCCAATTAATGCCAATGATGAATGGCCGTCTCACTGCTTTGTCTTGAACGACTAAGACGGCTCTTATCTCCCATTAAGTGTTTTTCTATGCCGAGCACAATCTGATAGGCTTGTTTTTGCTAAGTGGGGGTGATTAATAAAGTTGTACTTGAATAATAAAGATGTATCCCCGTGAGAGGGGGGGGGGACTTTTAATGCCAGCTAAAGACTGAAAAGTTAATAGAACGGAAGGCCTTGAGTATTCAAACACGTACACATACATGCACATGCATGTGTGTGCATATGTATGCATGCATACATATGCACGTACGGACACACGCATACACATGCACGTACAGACACACGCATACACATGCATGTACAGACACACATACATATGCATGTACAGACATACTCACACATACGTACATGCACGTACACACAAACACCTACATGCATACACACACATACACACACACACACGGATAAATCAAAACAAAAGAGAAAAGGTATTGCTGAG
>OOFB01035815.1:17045-31945 GCA_900323305.1 Trachyrincus murrayi
GGAGGGAGGGAGGGAGGGAGGGAAGGAGAGAGAGAGAGAGAGAGAGAGAGAGAGAGAGAGAGAGGGGGGGAGGGGGAGAGAGGGAGAGAGGGGGGGGGGGGGGGAGGGAGGGGGGGGGGGGGAGCGGGGGGGGGGGGGGGGGGGGGGGGGGGGGGGGGGGGGGGGGGGGGGGGGGGGGGGGGGGGGGGGGGGGGGGGGGGGCGGGGGGGGGGGGGGGGGGGGGGGGGGGGGGGGGGGGGGTTATCAGCTGACAGATGTGGAGAGAGGAAGAAGTTACTTTCCTGTCTGCTGGATAACGATCACGTAAATAACTTCCAGATGTGAAGGCAGAACATGAAAGAGGTACTAGAGAGCGACGTAATGGGTCACGGTTCAGGTAACCGACGGCAACACGGGATTCTATTCTATACGCGGCGAGTGGAGAGGGTTTGTAGGTTTCTCGTTGTATTCGACCCATCAAGAACTCATCGGTCATTGATAAGATTAGGAGTTGTTCTATCTATATGTCAAAACACAGGCGAACAAGTGATTGTATTTGGTGAATAGGCTACTTTTATTGATTAAGTGACTTGTATTGAATTTTGTAGATACAGAACCTTTCGGCTGGTAGTCCACCACCCTAAACACGACACTGTCCTGCCCGATGTCTGTTGTCTCAACATTGAATAATTAGTGGGGAAAGAAGTCAGAAAGATAATCCTGCTTGGATTTACGCTAATTAAAAACCAAGCATCTGTGAACAACGTCAAACAACGTGAAAGCTAATAATTTGAATAGCACACATGTTTACATGATTAGCCAATCATGTAAACCCAACTTCAAACAGAATGTAGCAGTTGGGATTGTAAACCTTGTAAATGTCAAGTCTTATTTTTAGAAAGAGAAACGTAATTTCAAATGTTGGCCAATGGGTTGTGAAAATGTTTCCGATGATACTAAACATGCTCAGCGAAATTAAGTGAGCGGGTTCTTAATCAATCAGCGACCAAATATGGCAACAAACACATTTCCAAACTGCCAAGCCATCATTGAAGAACTAAAAATAAATACAGATATACACGGAAAAATGTTGCCCATGCTTATCTCCACTCTGCGTGGGTCTTCTGCCATCCTTACAAGTGTGTGATGTTTTCTGTTGTTCACGGTTATTTGTAATGATCACTGTGTTTTGTGAATTGAAGAGCTTAGCGGGAGATGCTAGTAGCGGTCGGAACAGTCTTACGTTCCCTCTGGTTTCTCACAAGGAGCATATGAGAGTGGAGAACTCCTGCTGTATTCAACGTTAACAAGCCCCGTGTCTCAGACAGGAGACATCAGGAGAATCTCTGAGATGCTTCACTCTGAATACAGAACATATCAAATTGGGGGATTTTTGTATTGTCATGACAACTTAATTACTAAATGGCTTGCTTGTTTCAATTACTTAATGAATTACAAATTGCTGTGATGAAACCACTCGTCTTTTGCAATTCAATGACAATTGATTTCATCGAATCGACTGAAATGTCCTCATTTTGTCTCAATGTCTCCAATGTTGTGTTACCGCATTTCCCAAAGCACATGAAGCACATCTCCATATGTGCACGGCAAAAAGCACATGAATGATATGAAAAGTAATGGTCCCTCTGGGAGGACATTCGGTCATTTATCTCAGGTTACCGGTCACCTTGACACTGACGCTTCTCGTGAGGTCCTATGGAGGTCCTCGCAAACAGGTCCTAATCAGGGTGTGTGTGTGTGTAAACATCTCGGCTCAATAACCTTGCGTGACTTTGTTTCTCGTTGTAAAGACTTTCTTTTTGTTGCTTCTCCTCGACTCTGTTCATGAATGATTTAGTGCCTCATATTGTTTGAATGGTATGCATGCAATGATATGCAAATCATTTTGGTTTCATTTTCTGTACAAGGCTTCTGCAAATTCATATGCGGCTCAAGGATTTCTCAGTTTATGCTGTCTGAATATGTATGTGGCGAGAGGGACAGGGAGAGAGGTGTGTGTGTGTGTGTGTGTGTGTGTCCAGTACACTAACAAATGAAGTGCTCTGTATGCGCTGTGAGTCTGCAGACCAGATCAGTAATCCATACATGTGCCGCACTATTCATATTTCATAGCGTGTTGCATAATCAATCTCCATTCATAAAATATCACGATCAATACATGCGCTCATAGGGTACATCTTCATTAGGTCTCAACATTGAGCCTGCCGGAATAATTCAGAAGTGCTCACAGCAGGCGTTTCACAGGGTTATCAAATCCAACGCAAACATGCAGTTGCATGGATTTAAGGAGTTGTTTAGATGGGGGGGACATCTTGTATACATCATTTAGTTGAGCCACATGAATTCCAACCAAGCGCCTTGTGTTGTCCGGCTCTAGGACCCAGAGAAGCCCCGTCCGCCCCAGAAGCCGCTGCCGGCGGACCCGCTGGGCCGGAGATGTCGGCCGGGCTGCCGCATCCCTGGGGCCGTACCGCTCCCCATCCTCACCCCCACGGTGCCCAGACCCCCGCCCGGCATCCCCCTGCCCAGCAGGTAGGCCTGTCCCTCCAAAGTCTATACCACACATACTGGAAAATATACATAAACTATAGTACGGCGAACGGCATGACGCTGTGGATAGAATACGTTTATTTAAATGAATATTACTTTTATTACTAACCAGATGTTTTTTGATCCAAAGTGACTTCAGATCCATCAAGGAGCAGGCAGGGGTTAGGGGTCATCGTGCTCAAGGATGCCTACAGTTAGACTGCAGACATTGGGGGAATCGAACCCAGAACCTTTTAAGCTGGGAGTCGACCTCCCATAAGTCATTGGATTTATGTAGCTCTTTAAGATGTGCGTGCGTGTGGGGGGGGTGGGGATATGACACCTGATCCACTCCATGATATTAATATGATCCGTTCACCTTCCAGGCGCACCCCCCCCGTTACCCCGCATCCCACCCAAAGCTCACAAGGTCTACCGATGTGACGCCGTCTCGCTGGAGTAGCGGACCCCTGCGAGGGAAGACGAAGAAGACGACGTGGATGCGTTTGATTTGCACTATTTCACGAGAGCCGGGAGAACCTTCCAGAAGGCCGGGAAGTGTGAGGTTCTCGGAGCGGTTCGAAGGAGGGCCGTGGTCCCCTCCTGGTGCTACGCCTTTAAAATGGCGCTTAGTCCTCACTCAGGTACCCATGAACTTTAAGTTATCGTTTCGTATTTATTAGGACTCTGGACGGAGGCAAGGAATTACTTTTTTTTTTTATTCCTCAAGAAAAAAAAGAAGAAATAACCATATGAAAAAGCAGTGATGTTGGATGATTTGGGGGGTTTTTTGCGCTTGATTTTTTTTATATCAGGCGATTTAATACACTTTAATACAACACTGTGGGTCCAACCGCATAGACCACAGAGCAGTTTTATAGAAAAGACAAATCTAATTTATTCAGTTTTTCATACGATAGGAGTTCATGACTTGGGTTATTACTCCCCGTGCATCTCTTTGAAGTCACGACGCAAGTGTTTCACAACGCAGGCCTACGCTCGCTCAAATACCTTTCTAACAGAAACACTTTTTACATCCATATATACACAGTGAGCAGCCAGGGCTGTTTCTTTCCCTCTTTCTAATTGCAGAGGTCTTCATGACTTCATCCTGGAAGGACATTAAAGCTTTCCATCGTGAAAGTTTTCTATCACGCCATGTCAAAAAAAGCCTCGGCGAGATACGAAGGCTCGCACATTACCTTATAAGTTCACTGTTGTGAGAAACCGTGTGCGGAAAGAAAGGTTTTCACTTCATGACACAATGCCCAGGATATTTGCTGGAAAAATAAAAACAAAACAAAAATCTACTCACGCTACAGACAGACTGGCAGAACAGATGTCCTCACCAGAGAGAGACAGACAGACTTCAGAGTTGTGTTTTCCACAGGATTTACGGCAACACCAACTCAGACTGCTGTGCTACCGCTACTTGGCGTGCTAACTCTGACAGTGCAGCGTGCGCACGCCAAAGAAGAATGACATCATCGCCGCAGTAAAAAAAAATTGTTTTTTCTTCATCCAAACATTCCATTTGGATGTCATGATTTTGTGATTCATTGTTGCAACATAAGACATTGCACACGTGATTTTTCTTTGATTTTATTTCATCCCAGAGCCGAAGAAATGTATTTATCCAGACACACCATTTGTTCATCCTCAGGTGTCAATGCTGTTAAGTTCCAAATTAAAATGTTTCCATTAGGCGCTCAAAAGCCGTTGTATAGTGTAAATATGATTCTTTTTTTTTTACTAGTATGAAATATTTTCCATGCAAAGGAATTAAAGGGAATTAAAAAGCAAAGAAAATGTAAGCAAAAGGTTTATGACAAGATGATGTTGAAATGGACATTTGCTGAAAAATTTAATGGGAGCCAAATAAAGACACTGAAACCTATTAGTGGTATTTTTTTTGTTATGTTTCAGTTGCTCTAAAAGCGCCAATGACCTCGTGTGACAAGTTCTGTACCAAACTACTCCTAGAAAATGTCTGTGTGGCGTCACTGGTTATCCAAGTATAGAGTTCACGGATGTGCAATGAAACCATTAATGGAATCCATTTGGATTTTGAGATGTTTGATGGGGACGGCAGTCATGTAATTAGCCATGACCACTGCTGGTAACAAAGCCATTACATTTGTTCACGTTGCTGAACATGTTTAATGGCCATTCATTTCCTGGCAAATTGGATATTATATATAATTGCTATACTCAAACAGACCATTAGGCCTATCACAAGGATACAATCATTTCAGCCTTTGATGAAAGCAGTTAAGATGGTTTAATCTTACCCGAGGCCATCTGACGAGTCGCTACACTTAAATGACTAAAATCACTCAAGTATGCATTTAAAATTTTAATGTGGGTTAGCAAACAGTTGGGCACAGTTATGTACCCAACTCGACAAATTAAGTTAAAAAAAATTGCACTTTAAGTAATTCAATTAATTTGCAAACCCTGCAACTTTAAAGGCAGTTCTGATTAGAACAGGAAAAGTTAGAAATGGAAAGTATAGTATAAACACTGTTCCTTGTGCTTTCCTTTACTCTTTAATGATATTCTGCGTAAGAAGAGAAACCTGTTTTTCTTCTAGATACCCAGCAAGTGTGAAATAAAGCATTCTCGTGGTTCAATAAATACGTTAAGCCTGCCCCTCTTCTAAATGCTTTTGCTCTCTCCCCTGCTCCAGCACCACATTTGGAAAGACAAACACATTAAGCTTTATTGAACTTTAGAATTGGCCTTTTTTTCACATACATAGAAACCAGTCTCTTGAAAAACCATGTTCTCTCTCAAATGTGAAGTTTAACCAGCTTAATATCTGTAACATATAGGTGGTGTCAATTCACTCATCTCCTTTACCTCAATGAGGGTCCGCTCCGCTGGTATGGTTCAGCACCGCCACCTGGTGTTCAAGCTGGTTACTACAGTTCCCACACCCTTCAAGTACAGGAAACCGTCGCCGTGAGGGATCGACAGGACACAATTATAGCCCTTAAATCTTACCTACAGCACCATTAATTAACGGGGTGTCAGCCTACCAGCTGGTTCTCAAGTTCTCATACAGCCACAGAAATAGATTTTACTTGCTTATGTCATGTAGTTCTGCACAACATTCAAGTAAAACACTTTGTACACCGTTTCAGTGTCTTAGAAGACTTAATGAGAGTAAGAGCTACAGCGCCATAAGGTCATGAAATCAACCAACAGAAATTCATTCAAGAGCAAAAAACATTTGTAAAAAATTTATTTGTGAAGCAACAAGTGTTAAAAACCACAAGATATATTTGATAACATTCAAGCCGTTGAGGATTAAAACTCAAACCCCAGTGGGGAAAAAAATAAATAAAAAAGAACCCTTAAGAGCACAGAGGGGAGAGACCAAGGGACACGTTTATGTTTAGCAATAATTTGAAATTCATTGTTTAGATAAGTTTAGCCATTCTTTTAGAGATTGTTACGTTTTAGAGCCAGTCAGGTTTAGGCATTAGATATGGTTAAGTTTAGGTATTAGGTTACAGATAGTGAAGTTTGTTACCTATGTATTAGGTTTAGAGCTGTTTTGTTTAGGCATTAGGTTATAGATCGGCACGTTCGTTACCTATGTATTAGGTTTAGAGATGTTCTGTTTAGGCATTAGGTTATAGATCGGCACGTTCGTTACCTATGTATTAGGTTTAGAGATGTTCTGTTTAGGTTGGAGAGATTAGTCAGGTATTAGGTTTAGAGACATTTTGTTTAGGTATTATGTTATGTAGTTAAGAGTCCCTTTAGTCCTGCCCTTAAAAAATTAACAAAAAAGAGGGTTCCCAGCTACGGGTGTTACAAGTACAACAGCTGGGCTCACAGACATGGTATACAGAACAACAACAAAAAAGCCTAGACAAAGCAAATGGAGGTCACTGGTCCAGTAGACTGGCGTAGATCGACGGCGCTCTGTAGGCTCTAGTGGATTGATGCAACAAAAGGGGGTGGTCAGTTTCACATTGTAAACATTTGTGCTGAGACATTTCGATAACACAATCTGATGATAAACTCCCATGTTAAATAAAGTGTATATATGTGGCAATACATTGGAAAAAGATACTGACAATTTCAAGTAAAGCCATTTCAAACTACAAGTCTCAACTTCAGAATATAAAGCTGATTCTCCATGTCAATATTATAGCCAGCCCACACAGACGAAAGCAAAGTACTTCATCTAAACACTAATGTTAGTGCTGAGATGTTCTAGGACCCAATTGCCGTTTGATACATTTGATTTCCCTTTGAGATGGAAGTCAGTCCTCACCTGGTTCTCTGCACCAGGTCACATGGCTCCCATCCGCTTGTCCATACTTCACCTGAAGGAAATTAAAGATACGTTTTGAGGACTTCAGTCACAGCAAGAAGAACAGGCAAACATTTCCTCAGTCACTCCTGAAAGTTTAAGACATTTGCTCTTTAGTTGCACAGACAATTTCCTCCCTGTTCAGAGGGATATGTAAACATACTACTGTAGGTCATCCTAAAATACACAAATCATGGCTCAAATACACATGTCACCAATACAGAGAAGCTTTTTAGTTTAAAGTACTAAAGCTTTTTGGAAGTGCTGCTGCTGCTTGTGTCAAATGATTCATTCTAAACAATGAACCAAGCCAAGGAAAAAAAGACTGCATTTGAGTATCTTACCCTTCCTTCCACATCCGTTGAACCGCAGACTGAACAGCTCCTGGTCTTCCGTCCGACGACGATATTTCCAGGCCTATCTCGCCACGCTGAATGACACTGCCCCTGGAACAAACCAGCAACCACACTACGGGTGCAAAGCACCGAACAGTTGTGTTGGGGCAAACCACCACAACAAAAACGTTCCCACAAACCATTAAACTGTCAGTCAGCCTTCCCAAAAGGACCCCACCCAAGGCAAATCAAATACACCACTGGACAGAATGACATCCATTGCACTGAAGCAGCAGTAAACGGCAGCTTCAAATGTATCTAACATTGAAAATGGAAAGAGTAGAAGAAATGGGAGAGCGTTAGGATTAGTGTGTGCATGTGTAAAATCAGTATTCAGCATCAGATCCATGACTAAAACCTTCAAAGTCTACTTCCAACGTTCCACCACACTTAAACCAGCTAGTTAAACAGAACCAAACCTTAACACCCCAGTCATTAGTCTAGTCAGGGTTCCAAAAGGTCCAGTGGGGTAAACGATTGATCAACAACAGAACACATGTCCTTTACGCGTTTCAGTCCGCCAGGCATCAACTCCAGAGATTTTGGTGGTTAGTTCGTACACACCGTGTTGAGGGCGCTTTGAGAAATTGGTATTTCCAGAGTTGTGTGGATTCCTGAGGGAAGTAAGCACCGCATCTGCAGAAGGAGATGTCCCCTAGAATGAGAGCCATCTGTTCCTCATGGCTGAACGTTAAGAGACCTGTAACAGAAGGATGTCCTCGCCAACTCCAATCACAACAAATACCTTGTGTTGTGATTTGTCTACTTACCTAATCCATGATTGATAGACGTTGAGAAACCATCTCCATAGGATAGTGACAAACTTGTCACTGCAACATTTTTCCATAGTTGAAGTTCCAGCTTGATACATTTTCCCACACCGTTGACACAGAAGGGTTAAGTAAGCATTAAGTCAGTCAGCTAGTCAACCCCAGTCAATACCAAACCATGTAAACTGCACTCAAACTACAATCAGCAACGCCATGTTGACCAACAGCAGTACGATGCATGTAAAGTTTGAGGGAAGGAACAGGGATAGCGATAGCATGTGTGAGGAGATTAGTAATGTAAAAACAGCTCACCTGACAACATCCCAAACAAACCAAACCACTTTAACCAGATCATACAAGAAGAAACTGGGTGACTCCGAGTATTCCTCCTTGAAGCTCTGCAGGTGGCCACGTATGTGCTGAGTCGTCCACCCTAGCTACTAAGGGGGGGGTTATTTGGTGAACCAAATACTGTTAGTGAAACCAGTTACTGATAAACCCTGTTACTATAGGACACACCAAAGTTTACAGTAAATTCCTAGTTATAGAACACATTAAAAACTCAGTTAGTTGAAGTGTTGCTGCTGCTAGTGTGAAAAGATGTATTCTAAACAAGAGTTAACAAAGACATGAAAGCAATCAAAACATCTCAGTATCTTACCCTTCCAGCCGTTGGACTGAACCGCTCCTGGTCTTCCGGCCTCCTACACGTCAGTTCTGGATTTCAAAAATACATTTTATTAACAAACGCTGCAGAAGACGAGAGAGTTCTACCAACGCCGCTTGGAAGTTGCCTTTACCTTCCAGGAGAGGTTTTCCATGAAGTCATCATGACCAGCCGATCCAAAGGACCCTCCATCTATGATGAAACACCCAGATACTCAATGTGTTAGTAAATCTTAAGTATGGAAATTGTATTTACTGTTTGAGATATTAACGTATTTCTCGTACAGACTGCATCACATTATAAAGCCGTCTCGGACGATAAGCAGTTCTAAAATCGGACCATCTCACCACTCTGAAGCAAACTGCCCCTGAAGGATAAAAATAAAATAAAAAGATCAGTAGATTAACACAAATCAATAAATTTAATACATTTTAATTTAGCCCATCAAATGTTCAGTTAATCCCCTTAGAAAGTGGTAAACTTTACTTGCCTTTCTTGCAGATGTTTGTATAAATCTTCCAATGGACTCTTGGTAAAATAAATATTTAAAATTAGGGGTGTGAATGTTTCGGTATCTCACGATTTGATTCATGGAGTGACGATTACCGATTCAAAATCCCATCGGGGTACTCATTTCAGGATTTACTCAAGTCCGCTGTGTCCCAAGAAAAGCAGTGTGACAAATTATGCCATGAAATTAGAGTAGTGCATATAAGATTATGTAGTTTTTATATTTTTAAAAGTTAACTGACCAATAGTGTAAACACAATGGCAAACAGGGAAAAAAATTAGAAGACTCTTACATGAATCATTGTTTTCCCATGCACCTATTATAAAACTTTTTTTTAAAAAAAATACTAACAGCTGGATTTGCCAGTGAAGACATTCAGGGTTGCCAAACTACAAGCATGCGTGTACCAATATTCAACTGCAATGTTCACAGCACAGTTGTGTTGGAGCAACCATCAGCAAAACAGAATGTAAAGCTCAACCAGGTGTTGGAGCAAACGCCAGAATTCTTCCCACAAACCAGTCGACGTGGCCTGTACATAGGACCCCGCCAGAGGCACACAGAACCAAGCCACAGAGCACACAGAACCAAGCCACAGCACACAGAACCAAGCCACAGAGCACACAGAACCAAGCCACAGAGCACAGACCCAAGCCACACAGAACCAAGCCACAGAGCACACAGACCCAAGCCACACAGAACATAGAACCAAGCCACATAGAACCAAGCCACATAGAACCAAGCCACATAGAACATAGAACCAAGCCACATAGAACCAAGCCACATAGAGCACAGAACGAAGCGACATAGCACAGAACGAAGCGACATAGCACAGAAGTAACCCGTAGGCCTTACTTGGGCAAAATTCAACATGAAACACCAAATAGCAAGCAAGCCAGTCGGCTCGTCCATACCAGTGAATGCACAACGTATACAGGACACTGCACTCAAGACCAGATACAACCAGCAGAGCCATGACTACTATAACAGCGGCCATGCACACGTCAGGTTTGATAGGAAATAACAGTAGGGCAGCAGCTCAAACAACTCCAACCAGCTCTTTAAATAATACAAATGGGGTTACTCACTGCGGGGATGCCCTTCGACGCTCCGCCGGTGGTGGCCACGTGTTTCCAAAGCTCCACGTGCGCGTCTTTATATACAGGTGCCGCGGACACAGGTGAGCTTAATTAAGAACGCGCTGCGATTGGCTGTGAGCGAAACGCTCGAGACGGAAACGAGGAGTAACCACCTGAAGGAAGTGAGACCACTCGAATGATCATTTCTCGTTTATTTCTTTATTTTGGTTGCGTAGGCCCGTGTCAACGTTATATTAGGCCTATAGTAGGCCTATGTCCTGCCGGCCTACTACCTTCCAACGCATCTACCATGTTTCAAATAAAATAGTATCACACACATTTATTTGAAACCAGTAGTACTGTTAGTCAGTGATGGAAACTGAAATGTAGGTCTGTTTATTTAGAGTCTTGACTGTGCCTCGTTGCTACCAACTTGTATGGTTGCTATGGTAACGTTTGCGCAAGGATTGTAATTGGCTGAAAGTGATGAGAGATGCGTGCCTCTGGGCAGCATCTGTCCAAGGCGCCAGTTCGGCGTAAAGTTTACATTTGGCGCACAGGTTAGTTTTATCGGAAGCTCGGTATTTATGCATACGTTGGTGTGTTATATTAAAGCCCGTATAACACCAATGTGTTATACATGTGTTATATATGTTTCTCTGATCCCTTTTGGCCTAGTAGGGCCCTGTGATGCCGTGTTGGCCCACGCAGCTCTTCTGGGGATTTAGTGACCACATGACCGGGGGGGGGGTTCGCCTCCTGGTGCGTCTTTCTCTCTCCGTTCAGCGGATTGTGTTGTTCAGTTCTCGCTTCGTATCCCCCCCCCTTTCTTTCGAGTGATCCGTTGTGGGTGTATCACTTCTGTCTGTGTTTGTTGGGTATGTCTTCGGCGACGCGTAAACTAAACTCCGCTCGTAGTTTATTCTAGCAACATGGCGACTATGGCGCAGCGGCTCGGAGACGGCGGCGTGGAGAGCGACGTGGACCCGGACTCTGGGAGCCGGTGGGACGGGGGATACGACGACGTGCTGGAGCTGAATCCGTTCGACGGACTGCCCTACTCCTCCAGGTTCTACACGCTGCTGACGGAGAGGACGGAGCTGCCGGTCTGGAAGGCGAAGAGTGACTTCATGGACAGCTTAGACAGCAGCCAGTTTGTCATCGTGAGTGGTTCTGCCAAGACAGGGAGGAGTTCTCAAGTAAGTAGATCTATCAATATTATTATTGTTATTAGCCTTATATTCATAGGACTATAGAATGGTGCACGCCACTGATGACTTTTATGTAGGCCTGTATTCCTATTTGGGCAGAAACATTGTACATAGTGTGTGTGTGTGTGTGTGTGTGTGTGTGTGTGTGTGTGTGTGTGCGCGCATGCGTGTGTGTATCCAAAACAACTCACAAGTGAGGCTGACAACAATCAAAGCGTACAATAAAAATTGGAGCAACTACAAAAAAAAATTCAGTGCTCCAAAACCAAGTTTGTAAAATACATGTAATGTATGGAATTACATGACATCCTATGGATATTTAGCATTATTTAACCCCCAGATACCCCAGTGGTGTGCAGAGAAGAGCCTGTCGGAGCGGTACGGCCGCGGCGTGGTGGTGTGTACTCAGACTAGCGGTCGGCAGGCGGTGGAGCTGACCCTCAGGGTGGCCGACGAGATGGACGTCAACATCGGCCACGAGGTGGGCTACAGCCTACCCCAGGAGACCTGCTGCTCTGGGGACACCCTGCTGAGGTCTGGGAGAGGTTCAGCACACGCCTCCCTCTCTCTCTCTCTCTCTCTCTCTCTCTCTCTCTCTCTCTCTCTCTCTCTCTCTCTCTCTCTCTCCCTCTGTCTCTGTCTCTCTCGTCTTTCTATTATTTCTAGCACACATTTATGTTCATATACCCCCCCACACACACATGCACACACACTCTCTCACCCACACTCTCTCACCCTCTCCCCTCCACCCAGCAGGTATTGCACAGACAACGTGCTGCTGAGGGAGATGACGTCGGACCCCCGGTTACAGCGCTACGGCGTGGTGGTGGTGGACCAGGTCCACCAGAGGACCCTGGCCACCGACCTGCTCCTGGGCCTGCTGAGGGACGTGGGCAGGCAGAGGCCAGAGCTCCGCGTGGTCCTGCTGACCGCCAGCCACCCCGGGCTCACGCTGCTGGGCCACTACAGTGCTGGCTACGCCCCCGTGGTGGTGCCGCATATCCAGCTGGAGAGCCCCGCTGTGGGGGAGGTGGTGTTCACTGGAGGCTGGTGGTGGTGGTGGTGGTGGTGGTGGTGGAGGTGGTGGAGGTGAAGACTACTTCTGCTCTTCTCTGCGTCTGGTTCTGGACATCCACCACTCAGAGGAGGAGGGAGACGTGGTCGTGTTCCTGGTCACAGCACAGGTCACACTTTATTCCTAGGAAATGTGTGTAGTGTGTTTCGTACACTATATGGGGCTGAAAGTGTGCTTCACAGAACGTTACAAATGTCATGACTAAATAAATATCTCGCTCTCTTCCTCTCTCCCTTCCTCTCTGCCAGGAGATAGATCTGGCCAGTGACCTCCTCAGGCAGGAAGGCTCCAGTCTGCCCCCTACACTGGGCCAGCTCTGCCCCATCCCGGTGCACCCTGGGCGGGCAGGGAGCCTACCCAGCCAGCCTGCCTCTGGAGGCCGACGGGTGTTCCTCACCTCCAGCCCCAACGAGGACTTCTTCTGGGCCGTGGGCTCCATAAAGTTTGTCATCGATGCCGGTCTCCAGAAGAGATACGTACGTTATTCTTCATTCTGGAGTATTGACATTGACAGATCATGATTTTTTGTTTGTTTAATGTCTGCATCTTAACGAAGTGAAATTCCAATTAAGTATATCTGATTGTAACAAAAAAAGATATATGTATATGTATATCTATATATATATTATAGTTTTATTATGTAGCTACAACACAACTTCATATTAAAATGTTTTTACTGCTATATTCATTATGGTTACTTGGTTAATGAAGCCAAGTGATGAATCAATTGTTTTGGGTTATGTCATCCAAGCCACATAGATATTACAGTACACCTAGCATCTTCGTTCAAACAGCCATCTCTGCTACTCTGTGATGTGATGACGCGTGGTTGTGATGTCACTGCAGGTGTACAACCCCCGGATCAGGACAAACACCGCTGTCGTTCAGCCAATCACCGCGGGCGAAGCGGCCAGTCGCCGAGAACTCACAGGCCCAACAGGTTAGCGGCTAAGCGCTAACCTCTCTCACCTATCTGAGTCAGTGCTTCCCAACCTTAGGGTCTCCCAGTATATGCATGTGATATGGGGTCACAGGAGATTGCTCACTCATAAGCTTTATGCTAAGCTATATGACACATGTTTTTACGATAAACAGTGTAACTACTACGAGGGAAAGAACTTAACGACATTAAAAATGTCTTTGCCAGGGCAAGCGGCCAAGAGATGAAAAATATATTCAGAATCTCAATAAGTTATCGTAAGTCTATGATGATTGACTCTGTTCTAGGCAAGTGCTTCTGTCTATACCCGGAGGACCGGCCGCTGCCCGACGAGACACGCCCACACATCCTGGAGTGTGACATCACTTCCTCCGTGCTGTTCCTGAAGAGGATGGAGCTCAGCGGCGTGGGCCCCTGTGACTTCATCGACCGGCCAGGTGAGAGGTCCCTAACGGGGGGGTGTTTTAGTTCAGCTTCACCCTGGTCTCTGGAGCTTCCTGGATGCTACCGCAGTGAGGTGAACCCACGTGGTCGCTAATGAACAGTGAGATTCGACACGACAAGTGAGGTTTAAAGGTGAATAAAATCCGTTCTTTGTTATGATATCTGCTTGAAATGCATCTAAAGCTGGAGCTATGTTAAACCATCCCCTTATCATCTGATGGCAAAATACAAATTAATTCAATTCATCTTCAACTCGTGTCTTGCGGCTGTTTTATTTTTTTCAAATTGAAAATACTTTGATTCACATACGTGACCGTATCCTAGTTTAAATGAGATGGGGACTTTTTCAATTTCATACTAGGCTGTTGTGGGAAGTGATTTTGGTGTAATTCAGTACTGAGAGCACGGTGAGGGTGGTGACATCAGAACAAACACTTTTCTATTAGAGATCAGTGGACCGCGTCATAGAGGAACCGACAGGCTCTGTTCCCTGCACCCGCTTCCACACACACACGCACACAGTCATGCACGCACGCACGCACACATGCACGCACGCACACACACATGCACGCACACGCACACACACATGCACGCACACACGCACGCAGGCCCACACACGCACGCACACACGCACGCAGGCCCACACACACACACACACAGATCAACACATACAGGACATTATGTTCATAAGAACAGCCAAACTGTGTGTATTTGTGTGTTGTTTTTGTTTTGAAGCTCAATTGTTTACTTGTCCACTGAATCCGTCTCACTCTGTTTCCCCTCGCTCTCTCTCTCTCTCTCTCTCTCTCTGTTCCCCTTGCTCTCTCTCTCTCTGTTCCCCTTGCTCTCTCTCTCTCTCTCTCTGTTCCCCTTGCTCTCTCTCTCTCTCTGTTCTCTCTGTTCCCCTTGCTCTCTCTCGCTCTCTCTCTCTCTGTTCCCCTTGCTCTCT